>JADLZN010000428.1:0-40573 GCA_018155175.1 Sinocyclocheilus anophthalmus
ACAGTATATTATGTACACACACACACATACCCACACAACACTTATATTACAAATTTAAAAAATTTAAACATCAAAAAACGTTATATAACTCACATTTTATTTTTAGACTGTATATAACATTACAGAAAATTTCAAATTTTTTAACCAAAACCTTGATATATAAAATGTCCATAGGCATATGTTTTAATCAGATACCCAATTTACTCAAAAAAGATGCAAAACAAATGCAAAAGATGAAATCACCGGTTGTATTTGGATGTCTGGAACAGCTTACTAACATAATACTGTAGTATTAAGATCGTTCTCATGGCATTTACGGTTTCATTATAGACATTTATATCAAAAACTACAATTAGAAATAAATACAGGTTAAAATCTATGAAAAATATTGCATGCTCATTTGCACAATACCACAATCTGGAGGAATAATTAAGGAATTATAACCTTTTTCCTCAAAAAAAATAAAAATAAAGAAATAAAGAAAAAAAATTGATTTTCAGTTTTCTAAGAGTGAAGCTGATAAACTAAGAAATGTAAAATTAAGTGTAAAATATTTTTGCACTTCAATCTTCAATCTTACACAAAATCTTTGAAAATCTTTTTTTCAAATCCAGAGATTTTATTTTAGATGTCGATTTGGTCTAGATTTAAAAAATTGCTCTTTTTGTGATGAACAGATTGAAACGGCTACATTTACATTTCATGTTAATTTATTTTATTATTTGAATTTTAATTTGCTGGCAGTGACTTTTGGGAGATTTGCATTCAACTGGTTATTTCCTAAATTTGAAATTTCACTGAGAAAAAAAAGGTTTATTTAATTTTTATTTATTTGTTTGTTTATTTATTTACATAAGAATGAATTCCTAAAACCTTTAACACATTTCTAGTGATTTCATAAAGAACTCTTTGATTAATTTCAGTGCTAAGAAATAATGAAGAATACCTTGAATTTCTGCAAATGAATAGGCAAGGCAAGTGTATTTATATAGCACATTTCATACACAATGGTATTTCAAAGTGCTTTACATAAAAAAAAGAAAAAATAATCACAACAATAAAACAAATAATCCCCAACATAAAACTGAATTATAACATTTTTAATAATGATTTTAAAATTTATTTAAAAATACTTTAAAACGTTTAAGAATAGAAAACGATTATACATAAATATAGTGCAATCAGTTCGGACATCGCACAGTGCTCATTCAATAAATGCACAGCTAAACAGATGAGTTTTGAGTCTGGACTTAAATGTGACTAATGTTTTAGCACATCTGATCTCTTCTGGAAGCTGGTTCCAGCTGCGGGCGGCATAATAACTAAAAGCCGACTTTTTTTGTTTTGTGTGAACCCTTGGTATTTCGAACTGACTCGATCCTAATTATCTGAGTGGTCTGTTAGGTTTATATTCAGTGAGCATATCTGCGATGTATCCTAGGCCATTGAGTGATTTATAAATGAGTAAAAGTACTTTAAAATCAAGCCTAAATGTAACTGGAAGCCAGTGTAAGGACCTGAGGACTGGTGTAATATGCTCAGATTTAGTATGCTGATTTAGTTACTGCTTTGACATGCTACTGAAACTAAGGTGTGTTTCCAGAATCACACCAAGATTCCTGACGTGATTTTTAGTTGTTAGACCCCTAGAATAAAGGTATGCATTCACCTTGAGAACTTAATCTATGTTTCCAAATGCAATGACTTCAGTTTCTTCCTTGTTTAACTGAAGAAAGTTCTGGCACATCCAATTGTTAATTTCATCAATGCATTGGCAGTGGGAGTCAATGGGGCTGTAGTCATTTTGTGATAAGGCTAGGTAAATCTGGGTATCGTCAGCATAGCTGTGAAAGGCAATTTGTTTCTTTTTCAATATTTGACTTCGTAGGAGCATATACAGGCTAACGATAAACAAAAAAAAAATCTTTGGAGGGAGGATTGAACACGTTGTTGGGCTCCGCATTCAGGAGGAATGGCGTTGCGCCACGTGAAGACAACACTATGCTCTCCTATACAAAAACAAACAAAAAAAAGAGTATTAAATAACGGCACACAAAGCGCGGCTTCTAAAAGAAGTAAAAATGACCTGACCATTGTGGTGATGGTATGCGGGGGAAAACAGAGGAGGAAAAGGAATGGAAAATACGAAGGAGGGAGCGGGGATCGCCACGACACGGGGACCTGACGGAATAGTAGCCTGGCTTCGCTATTCTCTCGTCCGTCTCCCTCCCTCCGTTCACGAGTTCTCTCTATTATGTTATTATCGAAAACTAGTATGCGTGGACGCGGCGGAGCCAGCGCTCACTGACAGGGAAATACCAAATGGAGTGTTTGCGCAAAGCCTCGTACAACCAAGAAGGGTGTGGTGCCGACAGCGGAGGGAAAGCGCAAAAGGAAAAGCGAAGAGAACAAGGAGAGAAAAAGGGCCGTGAACAACAAAGAATCCGGGAATAACAATAAGAGGAATACTGCGGCAATATGACCAACTTCAAGAGAAACATAAATCTATAGAGGTGGGACATAAGAGAATAGAACGGAGAGAACTCGGTGCTGGATGCGTCGAAAACCAATTGAAAATTTCCTACCATTGAGTTTAAGTAGTGGTTCAGCTGATTAAAGACTACCTTTTCAATAATCTTGCCTATGAAAGGAAGATTTGATATTGGTCTATAGTTGCTCCATATGGTGTTATTAAGATTGCGCTTTTTCAGGTGGGGCTTAGCAACTGGAGTTTTCAGGGAGTTTGGAAAAGTCTCAGATAGAAGTGAGGCGTTCACCACTTCTAATAGATCTGCTTCCAAACAGTTAAGCACACTTTTGAAAAAATATGTGGGAAGTGTGTTAAGGTCGCAGGTTGACGATTTAAGGTGCTCTACTATTTCTTCCAAAATTTTGCTAGCGATTGCTTCAAAAAAAACAAAAACAGACATGGATCCTTCTTCTTCTTTTTTGATATTGCGGTCGAATCTGTCTGACCTCTGCATAACTTGAGGATGTGCTAATCGCCTTTCTGATATTATTGATCTTCTCAAAAAAGAAGGAAGCAAACTCATTGCATTTGATGTCGGAGAGCATTTCACTGGGAATCTGACTTGTGGGGTTTGTTAGTCTCTCAACAGTATCCGAACAAGAGTGCGAATGTTGTTTAATACTGCAGGTTTTTTGTAGCCATGTATTCAGCCCAAGCAACTGTGAAAACATGTTAGTTCCCCTTGCTGGGAGTGGTCCACTGATGAACGACTGATTCAAAGAGTTAACTGAAATCCTTCTTAAGGAGTTCTGACTGCATATCATTCTTCTCCACATGGATGATGATTCGATTTGCACTCTTGTGCTTCATTAGAATGTTCCGAAGTTCCTTGTTCACATCAGAGACGGTTGCTTGAGGAAAGCAGCATGTCGTTGTAGTCCTGCTACGGATGTTTCTGATAATGGAGTCGCCCACTATCTAGTTCTGGGCTCGGCTGCACTCTGAGCTGAATGCAAGCGGATACGATCCATGTTTAATCACACTTGGGGATTCCTCACTTGCATTCATTAATGCTTTAAATCTGTTCTCAAGATGTATAGGGGGTGGTAGAATACCAGTGTTTGCAAGCCTTGTCATAGCCGAATCTGGGGTAGAGGATGCAACCGCAGCTATACGAGAAACTCGTGACAATCTGATGTTTCTACTGCCTTTGGGTCTCGCTCCCTTTTTGTGCCATCGATTAGTGTGTCGATCAATTTCGGCTTGTTCCTCAACACTTGGTATTAACTGTTGAGATTCACTAGATTCACAGGACTCACCGGCTGAATGCTGAGGGGGTCCATGATGACGGTAGAGTGTTCTGCCTGTTTTGGAAGTCCAGCAAGTAACTTTGTTTCAAGAACCGCAATCCTTTGTAGAAGTCTGTGGCAGTTCATGCAGCAAGTAGATTCCACAAGAGGCATTTTCTTTCTCGTCTGTTTGAATGTAGGCAGCTGTGTTTCCTCCCGTTCCGGAGTGTAAGCTTGCGGCAGTGGGAGGCAAAGAGTTCTTCTTTTTGTGGTATGTATTCCTCCCTGAGGAGGGGAGGGGGGGGGGGGGGGGAAAGTTTTTTAGTTTAGTGTTTGTGGCCAAAAAATGTGGTTGTTGGCACTGTGGCTATCTGCTGAAGTTAAAATCTTAGAAAAATCTGAGAAAAACACATAAACAGAGAGCAAAGCGCGGCGCAGTAAGCAAGAGCGTCCGAACGGTAGCGAAGCCTGGAAGCAAAATGTGTGTGTGAACAGAGAAACTTAAACTTGCTGAAAAGCCTCTTTTTTGTCTTTTTGTCAGTCCCCTCTGTATTTATTGATTTACTGATTATTTTATTTTATTCGTCTTCTTTTATGATTTCTTCTTTGAACTGTTATGGCTTTTTTAAACTAGTCTCTCTCTCACACACACACACACTACCACACACACACAATGTACACGACATAATCACACACACATACAACACCCGCCACCATTCAGCGGTTGCTCTCTGTCCAGCAGCGGACGCAGTGTGTGTGTGTGTGTGTTGTGTGTGTGTGTTTTGCGCTGTGGTGTGAGATAGCGGCGAGTGTGTGTGTGTGAGTGTGAGGAGCGTGCGAGTGTGTGGGGTGAGTGGCGTGCGCGTTTTTGTGTCAAATGAGGACATAAACTTATATATTTGTATACTTATATACTTGTATAATGACAAAGGTATGACATAGGTATTAAAAGGAGAAGGTGACTTTTCAGGACATTACCCCATGTCCCCACTTTTCAAAATGCTTATAAATCACAGAATGGAGTGTATTGAAAATCTGAATAGCACAAAGTCTCCTGTGAGGGGAAGGTTTAGGGGTAGGGATGGTGTAGGGCAATATAATATACGGTCTCTACAGTATAAAAACCATTACGCCTATGGGATGGCCCCACTTTTCACAAAAACAAACCTGTGAGTGTGTGTGTGTGTGTGTGCGAGTGAGTGAGAGAGTGAGTGTGTGTGTGAGTGCGTGTGTGTGAGAGAGTGTGTGCATTGCGGTGTGTGGAGGTGCGTGGGTGATTGTTTAGTGTGTGGGTGTGTGAGTGAGTGGTGCGGGTGTGTGAGTGCGTGTGTGAGTGTGTGAGTGTGTGTGTGTTGAGGTGAGTGAGTGTGCGTGTGTGTGAGTGCGTGTGAGTGAGTGAGAGTTTTGGATGTGTGCGAGTGTGTGTCATGTCGCGGTGTGACTTTGACACTTTAGCTCTGAGCTGGAGCACCACACCGAATCGTCCCTGCAGCTCGGGCAGAGAAGCCCCTGGCGGGACGCTGAAGTGGAAGCGCTGCAGGAGGCGGCTGGCGAACAGAAAGAGCTCGATTCTGGCCAGAGATTCTCCCACACAGACCCGCGGACCGGCTCCGAATGGCAGGAAGCTGCTCGGAGTCACTCTCCTCCCCGACGAGTCCAGGAACCGCTCTGCGGAGTTCACAGGTCAAACTACAGCTGTGTGTGTTTCACAAACATCTGCAGCTCAAATAATCCAGAACACAGCTATACAGAAACATTTAGGTTGATGATACACGGGGCAACTTTTTTTGAACAATGTTGCGTCAACGAGCACCAGGTGCGACACATGCCCAATGCCCACGATCTAAAAAAAAAATATCCAAATAGCAAATTGTTACCCCTTCCTCAATAGAAAAGTTGACCAAGCACCATTTAAAAAAAACACAAAAAAAAAAAAAAAAAAGTTGTGCCGGCCAAATAGCTCCAAAAAAAAGTTGCCCCGTGTTTCATCAGTCTTACAGTCTGACTGATGCACAATAAGACTGATCATCCTTCACTTTATCTGGGTTCTATGAGACACATTTTTATTTTTTCCCCAAATTAACTTATTTTTTTTCCCACTTAAATTTTTAACTTTTTTCTGGATATGTTTTAGTTAAATACAATGTATCACAATTAATTGAAAGAATGCAACTTATGACATTTAACAATTTTATTTAAAGTTATACAAAAGTTTTATTTTATCCCAAATTCTACTTAAATTTTTCTCTACACTGTTTATTTATTTATTTACTTACATACTTACTTACTTGCTTATTTATTTTTTATTCAGTTTTTTCCAACATTGTACTTTTTTCTGGATTCATTTTTAAAATAATCAGTTTCCAATTATATGTTTCTTCACTTAATCTGACGTTTTCATGTAACAATTATAACAACTGTTTATCAGTCCAAATAAACATTACTTTTAGGGCTCGATGAATCTGATTTATTTTTTTTTCCCAAATATATTTAGTTTTTCCATTTAAAGGATTTTTACTGGATTCCATTTTTTTCTGATTTTAGATCTCTCAGGTTTGTGTTTTAAATGGCTAAATAATAAAGTAGCAAGTCAAAAAGAGTCTAATTAACCCAAGTCATGAACTATTTTGTAAACGAAATTTAACAATCAACATATTACATTTTTAGGGCACTATGAAATCTGTTGTATTTTCCCAAAAATATACTTTTATATTTTCCCCTAATTCTGTGTTTCCCCTTTTAAGTGTTCTGGGTTCCATTTTAATGCTTCAAATAAAATTGTTGTTTTTGGTTCAAATCAATTTTAATAATTAAAAAGTATGTCTAATATATTATTATTTTACACAATAAAATAGGATCCTATTAAATGTTTTATTTTATTTTATTTTATACTATTCAGAAGTTCCTTGTTGTCTGTTTTAAAATTTATGGATTTAATGCAAATTTATTATTAGGTGGTAATCAAATGAAGGCAAAAAATATTAACAAATTAATCCAATTTACTCAAATGAAACTGTAACATTTCCTTTTATTTTTAGGAATTAGGGACTAAATTCCATACACAACGTGGACCGACGGCATTTATGTTGGGCATTTGAATCGGTCAGTTAAAACAGCGACGTTATGTGCAAGAGAAAGGAGGGGGGGGGTTTCGTAGGATGGTGACACAGAATGAGGATTAAAAAGAATGAAAGTAAGGGGCGAGAAGGAGATGAAAAAATATTATAATATTCTTTCTAATGTTAGTAGTGTCCACAAAGTATTGGTCACTTTCTGGACACGCCGCATCACCAGACCACGACTCGAATGACCCATTCTGTACTCGATGTTCTTGTGCTCACAATCTGCTAATCCTGTCTACCGTGCCGGGCTCGAGTCGCCCAAAGAAGCAGAGGCAAGCAGAGAAGTTTGCATGATATAACAACTCAATATTGGATTGGGATTTCTCAATGGCATATTCAGGCCGTGCGCGCGGTCCCATGGGTGGGGGTCGTGGTTGATCGCCCACCTGGTCACCAGGCCAGAAAACAACGGGTTCCTTTAGAGAACAAGGAGTGCCCCCCAAAACCGCAGCACCCAGAACAGAGGCATTACTGGTAAATCCAGACTCTCACTGGGAACAACTCCAGCATCACTAGGGTACAAAAAAACAGGCGAAGCAGATACTGACCAGAAAAAATACTGACTGAGATGAAGCAAGATGAAAGGCCCTCAGAAGATGTGAGATGTTCTGGAGGCTTGTGAAGATAATTCCTCCGCTGAGGAACAGTGAAAGTAAAGCTTCTGGAAAACAAACGCTCCTCAAAAGATCCTGAGGATCAGATTTGAGACGCACCAATTTTGTCTAAAAAACAATTGAGTGTGTGAGTGAGTGAGTGAGTGTGTGTGTGTTGTGTTTTTGTGCAATGAGGACATAATGTGTATATGGACACGGTATGATAGGTATTACAAGGAGAATGTGACTTTTCAGGACATTACCCCATGCCCCCACTTTTCAAAATGCTTATAAATCACATAGAATGGAGTGTATTGAAAATCTGAATTAGCACAAAGTCTCCTGTGAGGGGTAAGTTTAGGGGTAAGGTTGGTGTAGGGCAATAGAAAATACGGCTTGTACAATATAAAAACCATTATACCTATGGGAGCGCACCACTTTTTCACAATGTAAAAACCTTGTGTGAGAGTGTGTGTGTGAGAGTGAGTGTGTGTGATAGTGAGTGTGTGAGTGAGAGAGTGAGAGAGAGAGAAAGAGTGTGTGTGAGTGAGTGAGTGTGTTTGTGTTTGTGTGTGTGTGGGTGTGTGAGAGTGAGTGAGTGAGTGAGTGAGTATGGGTGGTGTGTGGTGTGTGTGTGCGTGTGAGACTGTGTGTGTGTGTGTGAGTGTGTGGAGAGAGTGAGTGTGTGAGTGGAGTGAGTGAGTGTGTGTGTGTGTGTGTTGTTGTGCATTCTGTCGGTGAGGTGTGTGTGAGAGGAAGGATGAGTGAGTGGAGTAGTGAGTAAGTGTGTGTGTGGTGTGTGTTGTGTGTTGTGTGGTGCGTGTGTGGGGTTTGTGAGTGTGTGTGTGTTGGTGAGAGTGAGTGAGTGAGTGAGTGTTGTGTTTGGTGTGTGGGTTTTTTGTGATTATGAGGACCAAATTGTTGTATAATGACTAGGTTATTAATGAAAAGTGATTTATTATAACTTTCAGTGTCCCGTATTTTCAAAAGGCTTCGTAAATTCCATCAGAATGAGATTTTTTTTTTTTTAGTTTAAAAAAAAAAAAAAAAAAAAACAATCTAAAAAAATTGCAGAACAGTTCCTGTAAGGTGAGGTTTAGGTGTAGGCATAGAAAAATTGGTTTGTTACCGTATCAACACCCATTATGTGTGGTCTGTCTGTGGTGTTTTTGTGTTGGTGTGTGTGGGTGTGGAGGTCGCGCGTGCGTCTGTGGTGTGTGGTGTGTGTGTGTTGGTGTCGATGTCTTCGAGAAGTTTGGCATCAGTAAATTGTTTCTTCTTCTTTGGCTAGAATCTGATATCTAATTACGGTTTCTCCTCGTCACCTGGTAACCTTGCCGTTTTCACGCTAGTATTGCCATGTTACCTGGTGTCCTGCATAGGCAACGTGGTGGGATGAGACGGGGCTGGACGGGACGGATCCGCATCCAACCTCACAGAGAACAGCTTCCATGAGGCGGCAGATGAGAGCGATCACTCAGGAGACGGAGCACGAGCCTGGACCCACACACTCATCCAGCTCCGATAGTGAACGACTCTCCTGCACCTGCCGCCACACACACACACACCACACACACAAACACACACACACACACACACTCACCATCTCCGACACACACACACACACACACACACGAGACAGACCACACACAACACACACACACATACACACCACACAGACCACACACACACACACACACACACCACACAGCACACATCACACACACCACACACACACACACACACACACACACACAGACAGACACACACACACCGACACGACCCCACACACACACATACACACCACAGCACACACACACAGACACACCCAGACCACACGATCCACACACACACAGACACCCCACACACACACACACACACACACACTCTCTCTCTCCACACACACACACACACAGACACACACACACCCCACACACACACACAGACACACAGCCACACACAGACACACACACACATACACATACACACACACACATACATACACAAACAGATACCACCACACACAGAGACAGACACAGACACACACACAGACACACCACACACACCACACACACACACACAGAATCGACACACACACAGAGACACGACATACAGACCACAAACACCACACACAGAGACACACACAACACACCGAGACCACCCAGACACACAAACATACACACACACGATACACACACACACCCACCATCACACACACACACACACACAAACAGACACCACACACACACAATACAGAACAGTGGTCAATTCTTCGTGTGGTTTTTGTGAGGAGTGATGTGTGTGGTGTGCCTGTGCCGGTCATGTTTCCCTCACTTAAATGCTATAATAAAATGCTAAATAATGTTTTAATTTATATGTAAAACCATGTAAAAAATAACAAATAATGTAGTGCTTTTATACAGTAACAAAATATTTTTGCTAATATTCTATAATATATGATAATATTTGATGATATTCTATATAATTTACACTGAAATTTACCAAAATTAAAAATTTGTCACAGAGCTTACATATAGGAGCAAGAGAGGGCAAAGAAGTTTCAATATATAACATTTAAAAATAAAAAAAAATATATAAAAAATTTTTTTTAAACCCCACACCCAGTCATAACACACACACTATCACATTACAACATACACATACTACATATACAGACTTATACACATATCTCATATATAAATAAATAAAATTCATGTTACTCACTTCACCTGTCAGTGGTCATAATGTTATGCCTAATTGGTGTTTGTGTGTGGTGTGTGGTGTGTAAATATGATATTATATATGTAATTCTAAGATCATTCTCATGATCCTAAATATAAATCTGATAGTAAGAGTATGTCGTGTGTGTGTACCTGTGGGTGGTGCAGGAGGAAGGCTATGGTCCACAGCAGTGTGGTGGAGGTCGTCTCCACACCGGCTCCGAACGCCTCCGCCGCCGTCATCAGCACATGATCCTCCGTGATGTCATCCTCCCCTCCTGACCCCTTCATCTGACCAATCAGAAGAGCGTCCAGCAGGTCTCGAGGCTCTCCGGGCTTGAGGGTCATCTGTGAGGTCAAAGGTCATGAAGACAACACAAACAACTGTAGTGGTGTGTGTGTGTGTACACTGTAAAAAATAGTTGAGAAAACATAAAAAATAAGGCAACTTGATGCAGTAAGACTTTTGAGTTCTCTCAGTTTTTTAGTTCTTCTCACTAAAGATGCTTTGTTTAGCCGGAGTAAATGCGTTTGTTCATGCAATGCTGATTGTCTTATTTTACTTATAGAAAAATTATCGTCACAGCAACTAAAACAACAATTACTGTCGTTGAGGTAATTCAGTTTTCTGTTTCCTGGATGAAAAAAAAGACTATCAATTTTCTGTGTATTTATGAATAACAAACAGTGAATTGTTATAATTTATTTTAAAAAATTGTAGACAACATTGTGTTTGTTTGTGAAACATCGTACAAGACGAAGATATGCAGGAAACGGATAGAAATGGCTGAACATACTCTAGGCCTCAAAACTAGACGCACAAACCTCAAGAACGATGCAAAGGTTAAAAAGATGAGTTTTTTACATCACAGTACAACAAATAACTAACAATAATGACAAAACAACAACAAAAAGGTTTAAATGAAGTCAGCAAGCAGCAAAACAATAATCCCATAACAGTAACTGCATCATTTATTCATGCTGCAATGCATGCTGGGAACTCAGAAAGCCTTGACATATCAACAATGTGAAACGCTTTGTTCAGACAACTGTGTTTGACTAGTTGGGACAACATTTGGGGTAATTTCGTTGATCTGACAAGGGTTTTTATGTAGTTTCAAGAAAATATCCTTTTTTAGTATTTGTGACCCTGGAGCACAAAACCAGTCATAAGGGACAATTTTTTGCATCAGAAAGCTGAATAAATAAGCTTTCCATTGATGTGTGGTTTGTTTGGATCGGACAATATTTGCAAGTGAGAAAATACAATATTTGAAAATCCGGAATCTGAGGGTGCAAAAAAATCTAAATATTGAGAAAATCTCTTTTAAAGTTGTCCAAATGAAGTTCTTTGCGATGCATATTACTAATCAAAAATTATTTTTTGATATATTTACGATAGGAAATTTACTAAATATCTTCATGGAACATGATCTTTACTTAATATGCTAATGATTTTTGGCATAAAAGAAAAATTTATAATTTTGACCCATACAATGTTTTTTGGCTATTGCTACAAATATACCTGTGCTACTTATGACTGCTTTTGTGCTCCAGGTTCACATTTGAGACTCAAAAGGTTTCATAAACTAGAAAATATGCAGTTGCATGTTTTACGGTGTACCTTGTGCTCCAGCAGTTTTCTGTGCAGGAGTTGGTCTCTCACTGAAACGCACTGCTTCAGCTTCTTTAGGTCCTTGTTGGGGAAAATCTGATGGAATCAAAGGTCATATTAGAAAATAAAACACAGATGATATTAGTAAGGATTCTAATATGTGACCCTGGAGCACAAAACCAGTCATAAGTAGCACGGATATATTTGTAGCAATAACCAACAATGGAATTCTTATTTATTCAGCTTTCAGATGATGTATAAATCTCAATTTCAAAAAATGGACCCTTATGACAGGTTTTGTGGCCCAGGGTCACATATGGGAGTTAAAGTGAAGGCAGACTCTCAGCCAAGGAAAGATGTCGATGAGTCCTCCTCTGGCGATGGTCTGGACGATGCCGTCGTTGTAGTCCATGACGGTCAGGAGCTCGGGGTCATTGCGCTGGTACGAGGAGCTGAACACCAGCCTGCAGATGACGTTAGTGACTGCCCGCATCAGAACCGGGCTGAGATCTGAACTCTGACCCCTGCAGGACTGGAGCTCCTCGCACAGATCATCTGCAGCCTCCTGAACTACACACACATTCAGCACCATATGAGCGGATAGGAGATAGCAGTTTATAGTTGACAGTAAACAGAACAGCGTGTGTGTGTATACAGTGGATCCTACGGAAGCTTGTTTCAGCCTCAAAATAAAAAAATACAAAATTCTGACTTTTTCCAGAATTGCTAGTTTATATCACAGTTGCAAGTTATAAAGTTTACATCTCACAATTCTGAGTTCATATCTCAAAATTCAGAGTTTATATCTCACAATTCTGAGTTTATATCTCACAATTCTGAGTTTATATTTCACAATTCTGAATTTATATCTTGCAATCAAGTTTATATCTAACAATTTAAAAGTTTATATCGCAATTTTGAGTTTATATTGCTATTCTGAGTTTATATCTTGCAATTCTAAGTTTATATCTCACATTTCTGAGTTTATATCGCAATTCTGAGTTTATATCTCACAATTCTGAGTTTATATCTCACAATTCTGAGCTTTAATTCGCAATTTCTGATTTAGATCACAATTCCTGGTTTATAATCTAACAATGCTGATTTATAATCCTTCGCAATTCTGAGTTTTATATCGCAAGTTCTGATTTAGATTCCTAAACCATCTCTGATTTTCATATGCTCCGCAATCTAGTTTAACATATTTCTACAATTCTGATTTTACGTATCTTACAATTCTGATTTAAAAATGTCCCAATTCTGATTTTTAATACATCTTACAATTCTGAGTTTATATATCGCAAGTCTGATTTTTAAATTTTCCCAATTCTGAGTTTTATCTTCCAATTCCTGAGTTTAAAATGTCACAAGTCTGGTTTATTCTTACAATTCTGATTTATAATCGCAATGCTGAGTTTAACTTTCACATTCTGTAGTGTATACTCTTACAATTCGAGTTAAACTTCACCATTCTGAGTTATTCTCACATTCTGAGTTTATATCTCGCAATTCCTGAGTTTAAATTTCACAATTCTTATTTTATATCTAACAATCTGAGTTTAAATTTCACAATTCTGAGTTTATATCTCTTTACAATTCGAGTGTTTATATCACAATTTCTGATTTATATCTAACAATTCCTGAGTTTAAATTTCACCATTCTGAGGTTATTAATATCGCCATTTCTGTTTTATATCTACCATTCTTAGTTTAAATTTCCCAATTCTGAGGTTTATATCTCCAATTCTGAGTTTATGATCGCAATTCGGAGTTTAAATCACCATTCGGAGTTTATATCTTCATGTCCTGAGTTATTCGCATTCTGATTTGAAAATCTACAATTCTGGAGTTTTTATATCTAACATTCGAGTTTAAATTTTCACAATTCTGTTTTAATTCACAATTCTGAGGTTATATCTCACAATTCTGAGTTTATATCTCGCAATCAAGTTTATATCTAACAATTCTGAGTTTATATCACAATTCTGAGTTTATCTCTCGCAATTCTGAGTTTTATATCTCAATTCTGAGTTTTATAATCACATTCTGAGTTTATATCTCGCATTCTGTTTATAATCCCGCAATTCTGAGTTTATGTTCACAATTTTGAGTTTAATCACCATTCTTAGTTTATATCCACAATTTGAGTTTATAGATCTCGCAATAAATTTATATCCACATCTGAGTTTTATATCACATTCCCTGAGTTTTATCTCTCAATTCTGATTTTATATCGCAATTCTGAGTTTATATCTCGCAATTCTAAGTTTATATCTCGCAATTCTGACTTTTTTCCTCACAATTGAGTTTATATCTCACATTTCTGAGTTTATATCTCACAATTATGACTTTAACTCGCAATTGTGAGTTTATATCACAATTCTGACTTTATAACTCGCAACTGTGAGTTTATTAGCGAATTCTGATTCAATCTGAATTGTGAGTTTATATCTTGCAATTATGTGTTTATATTTCACATTTCTGAGTTTATATCTTGCAATAAAATTTATATCTCACAATTCTGAGTTTAAATCTCACAAACTGAGTTTATCGCAATTCCGAGTTTAAATCTCGCAAACTGAATTTATAATTTATATCGCATTTTGAGTTGAGATTGCTTATTTCTAGTTTATATCGCAATTCTGAGTTTATATCACATTTCTGAGTTTATATCTCACAATTATGATTTTATATCTCGTAATTCTGAGTTTATATATAATAATTCTTAGTTTATATCCAATTCTGAGTTTATATCTCATAATTATTTGTTTATATCTCATAATTCTGCTTTTATATCGCAAGTCTGATTTATATCGATTCTGAGTTTATATCACAATTCTGAGTTTATCTCACAATTCTGATTTTATATCTTGCAATTCTAACTTTATAACTCACAATTGTGAGTTTACAATATTTCGCAATTCTGAGTTTATATCTTGCAATAAAATTTATATCTCACAATTCTGAGTTTAATATTTCACAATTCTGAATTTATATCTTGCAAATATGAGTTTATATCTCACAATTCTGAAAAGTTTATCGCATTTTGAGTTTATATTCATTCTGAGTTTAATATCATCGCAATTCTCAGTTTATATTTCACATTGCTTGTTTATATCGCAATTCTGATTTATACTCGCGCAATTCTGAGTTTATAATCGCAAGTCGGAGTTGATATCGCAATTCTGATTTATATCTACATTCTGATGAAATTTCACATTCTGAGTTTATATCTCGCAATTCTGAGTTATTTCGCAATTCTAAGTTTATATCTCGCAATTCTGAATTTATATCGCAATTCTGATTTTTATCTCACAATTCTGACTTTTTCTCAGAATTTTAAGGTTATATCTTACAATTCTGAGTTTATAATCAAATTCTGAGTTTATATCTCACAATTTTGAATTTATATCTCACAATTCTGTTTACATATTGCAATTCTGAGTTTATATCTCACATTCTGACTTTTTATCTCACAATTCTGACTTATTTCTTGCAGTTCTGAGTTTATATCTAACAATTCTGAGTTTAAATTTCACAATTCTGACTTTATATCTCACAAGTCTGAGTTTCTATCTCACAATTCTGAGTTTATATCTCTCATTTCGGAGTTATATCTCGCATTTCTGAGTTATATCTCACAATTCTGAGTTATATTTCGCATTTCTGAGTTATATCTCGCATTTCTGAGTTATATCTCACAATTCTGAGTTATATCTCGCAATTCTGACTTTATAAATCACAATTCTGACTTTATATCACACAATTCCGACTTTATATCTCGCAATTCTGACTTAATATCTCGCAATTCTGAGTTTTTATCTCTCAATTCTGAGTTTATATCTCGTGATTCTGAGTTTATATCTCGTAATTCTGAGTTTATATCTCACAATTTAATTTTTTCCTTGTATTTCTGAGTTTATATCTAGCAATTCTGAGTTTATTTTGCAATTCTGAGTTTATATCTCGCAATCAAGTTTATATCTAACAATTTAAAAGTTTATGTCTCGCAATTCTGAGTTTGTCTCGCAATTCTGAGTTTATGTCTCTCAATTCTGAGTTTATATCTCATTATTCTGCATTTATATCTCGCAATTCTTTATATCTCGCAATTCTGAGTTTATAACTCGCAATTCTGAGTTTATATCTCACAATTCTGAGTTTGTATCTTGCAATTCTCAGTTTATATCTCACAATTCAGACTTTATATCTCAATTCTGACTTTATATCTCACAATTCTGAGTTTATGTCTCGCAAGTCTGAATTTATATGTCTCGCATTTTCGATTTAGTCTCGCAATGTCTGAGTTTATGTCTCACAATCTAAGTTTTGTATCTCGCAATTCTGAGTTTCTCACGATTCTGAGTTTATATCGCAATTCTGAATTTATATCTCGCAATCAAGTTTATATCTAACAATTGTTAAAAGTTTATATCTCACAATTCTGACTTTTTTCTTCACAGTTCTGAGTTTGTATCTCGCAATTCTGAGTTTATGTCTCTCAATTCTGAATTTATATCTCACAATTATGACTTTTCTCGCAATTACAAATTTATATGTCACAGTCTGTTTATGTCTCGCAATTCTGAGTTTATATCTCGTAATTCTGAGTTTTTATCTCAAAATTCTGAGTTTATATCTCATAATTGTGTGTTTATGTCTCGCAATTCTGAGTTTAAATGTCCGCAAGTCTGAGTTTATGTCCGCGCATTCTGAGGTTTATGTCTGAATTGTGAGTTTTTTTCTCACAATTCTGACTTTTTTCTCACTATTCTGAGTTTGTCTCGCAATTCTGAGTTTATGTCTCACAATTCTAAGTTTATGTCTCGCAATTCTGAGGTTTTGTGTCTCGCAATTCTGAGTTTGTGTCTCGCAATTCTGAGTTTATATCACAATTCTGAGTTTATATCTCACAGTTCTGAGTTTATATCGCAATTCTGAGTTTACTCTTCAGGGAGTTTATATCCAAGTTCGATTGGACATCCTTCAACTTGAAAAAAGGATTATATCGCAAAACATCGCAATTCTGAGTTTATATTGCTATTCTGAGTTTATATATCACAATTCAAATTGATATGTTGCAATTCTGAGTTTATATCTCGCAATCCTGAGTGTTATTCTCGCAATTCTGAGTTTATATCCCACAATTCAGACTTTTTTCTCAGAATTCTGATTTTATATCTCACAATTTTGAGGGAAAATCTTGTAATTCTGAGTTTATATCTCAATTCTAAGTTTATATCGCTATTCTGAGTTTGTAACTTGCAATCAAGTTTATATCTCACAATTCTAAGTTTATATCACAATTCTAAGTTTATCCAAATTCTGAGTTTTATCTCGCAATTCTGAGTTTAATATCTCACAATTGTTTCTGATTTATATCTCACAATTTTGAGTTTATATCTCACAATTTTGAGTTTGAAATCTTGCAATTCTGTTTATATCTCAATTCTGAGTTTATAATGGCTAGCTGAGTTGTAATTGCAATCAAGTTTATATCTCACAATTCTGTGTTTATATCTCGTAATTCTGAGTTTATATAATTCTGAGTTTATATCTCATAATTTTGAGTTTATATCTCATAATTGTGTTTATATCTCACAATTCTAAGTTTATTTTGCAATCCTGAGTTTGTAACTTGCAATCCCGTTTACATCTCACAATTCTGAGTATATTTGCACAATTCCTAAGTTTATATTTTAACAATTCCATGTTTATATTCACATTCTGAGTTTTATTGTCTCACACTTCCTATTTATATTTCGCAATTCCTTAGGTTTATCTCCATTCATAGTTTGTAAATCTCTCAATTCTGATTTAGATCTCGCAATCAAGCCTTTTATACTCACAATCTGTAATTTATATTTCACAATTCTAAGTTTCCAACGCAATTCTGAGGTTATATCTCACAATTCTAAGTTTATATTTCACAATTCTATGTTTTCATACCAATTCTGAGTTTTATGTCTCGCATGTCTGAGTTGTATGTCTCGCAATTCGATTTTGTTTCTCGGCAATTGCTGAGTTTATGTCTCACAATTCCTAAGTTGGTATCTCGCAAATTCGGGTTATATCACAATCTGAGTTTATATCACAAGTCGATTTATATCACAATTCTGAGTTTTTATATCTCGCAATCAGTTTTATCTACATTTAAAACGTTTATGTCTCGGCAATCTGATGTTATGTCTCTCATTCTGGTTTATGTCTCCGCAATTCTGAGTTTATGTCCGCACTTCTGGAGTTGTATGTCTCGCAATTCTGAGTTAATGCTCTCGCAATTCTGAGTTTTGGGTGCTCGCTTTCTGATTTTATGTCCTCGCATTGCTTAGTTTTATGTCCGCAATTTCTGAGTTTATGTCTCAATTCTGAGTTTATATCGCAATTTTGAGTTTATATTGCTATTCTGAGTTTATATCACAATTCTAAGTTTGTATCTCGCAATTCTGAGTTTATATCACAAATCTGAGTTTATATCTGCAATTGATTGAGATCGCAATTGCGAGTTTTCATCTTGCCACTGAGATTATATCGCAAACATCGCAATTCTGAGTTTTCTTGCTAGTCTGATTTAATATCACAGTCGTAAATTGATATCTTGCAAATTCCTGAGTTTATAGCTCGCATCCGGATTTATATCTCGCATTCTGAGTGTATATCTCGCAATTCTGACTTTATAAATCACAATTCTGACTTTATATCACACAATTTTTGAGTTCATTCGTGCAATTCTGAGTTTTTTTTAGATCTCATTCTAAGTTTATTTGCTATTCTTGAGTTTGTAACTTGCATCAGGTTATATCTCACAATTCTAAGGTTAGATCACAATTCTAAGTTCATCACAATTCCTGAGTTATAATCGCAATTTTGAGTGTTTATTGCTATTCTGAGTTTAATCTCTCACAATTCGAAGTTTATTTGCAATCCTGATTTTGTTAACGTGCAACCTGTTTTACATATCACATTCTGAGTTTATATTTCACAATTCTAAGTTTAATATTAACAATGTCTCTGTTTATCATATCACAATTCTGGTTTATGTCTCACATTCTGGTTTATATTTCGCAATTCTAGTTTATTATATCACATTCTAAGTTTGTATCTCGCATTCTGAGTTGTACTCGCAATCAGTTTATATCTCACATTCGAATTTCTATTTCACATTCTAAGTTTACACCGGCCATTCGGGTTATATCTCACAATTCTAAGTTATATTTAACATTCTATGTGTATATCACATCTGAGTTTATGTCGCGCATGTTCTGAGTTTATGGTCTCCCACTCGAGTTTTGTGTCTCGCAACATTCTGATTTATGTCTCGCATTTCTGAGTTATGGTCTCGCAAGTCTAGATTTATTTGTCCTCGCAATTCTGAGTTTGTGTGTCTCGCATTCTGAGTTTGTATGTCTCACAATTTCTGAGTTTGTATCTCGCAATTCTGAGTTTATATCACAATTCTGAGTTTATATCACAATTCTGAGTTTATATCGCAATTCTGAGTTTATATCTCAATTCTGAGTTTATATTTAAATTTTTAGTTTATATCTCAATTCTGAGTTTATGTCTCTCAATTCTGAGTTTATATCTCGCAATTCTGAGTTTATGTCTCGCAATTCTGAGTTTGTGTCTCGCATTTCTGAGTTTATGTCTCGCAATTCTGAGTTTATGTCTCGCAATTCTGAGTTTGTGTCTCGCAATTCTGAGTTTTGTGTCCTCGCATTCCTGAGTTTAGAATAATCACAATTCCTAAGTTTTGTATCTCGCAATTCTGAGTTTATATCGCAATTCTGAGTTTATATCTTGCAATTGAGTTTATCCTGCAATTTCGAGTTTACATCGTGCAACGATAGTATATCGGCCAAACATCGCACATTCGAGTTATAATGTGCTATTCGAGTTTTATATCAACATTCTAAATTGATATCTTGCATTCTGAGTTTATATCTCGCATCCCTGAGTTTAGATTCTCGCAATTTCTGAGTTTATATCTCCAAATTCTGACATTATGTCTCATGATTTTGAGTTTATATCTCACAATTTTGAGTTGAAATCTTGCAATTCTGAGTTTATATCTCAATTCTAAGTTTATATTGCTATTCTGAGTTTGTAACTTGCAATCAAGTTTATATCTCACAATTCTAAGTTTATATCACAATTCTAAGTTTATCACAATTCTGAGTTTATATCGCAATTTTGAGTTTATATTGCTATTCTGGTTTATATCCACAATTCTAAGTTTATTTTTGCAATCTTATTTGTAACTTGCAATCCCTTTTTACCTTTCACAATTCTGAGTTTTATAGTTCACAATCCCTAAGTTTATATTTAACAATTCTAGTTTTATAGCACACTTCTGAGTTTATTATATTTTCACATCTTAGTTTATAATCACTCTAAGTTTGTATCTCGTCATCTGAGTTTCTACTCGCAAGTCAAGTTTAGACTCTCACATCTGAGTTTATATTTCACAATTCTAAGTTTACAACGCAATTCTGAGTTTATATCTCACAATTCTAAGTTTATATTTAACAATTCTATGTTTATATCACAATTCTGAGTTTATATCACAATTCTAAGTTTATATCTCAATTCTGAGTTGGTGTCTCGCAATTCTGAGTTTATATCTTGCAATTGAGTTTATATCGCAATTTCGAGTTTACATCTTGCAACTGAGATTATATCGCAAAACATCGCAATTCTGAGTTTATATTGCTATTCTGAGTTTATATCTCACAATTCTGACTTTTTTTCTCATAATTCTGACTTTTTTCTCGCAATTCTGTTTATATCTCGCAATCCTGAGTTTATATCTCGCAAGTCTGAGTTTATATCTCACAATTCTGAGTTTATATCTCTTAATTCTGAGTTTATATCTCACAATTTTGAGTTTATATCTCACGATTCTGAGTTTACATTTTGCAATTCTGACTTTTTTCTTTTAATTCTGAGTTTATATCTCAATACTGAGTTTATATCTCACAATTCTTATTTTTATCTCACATTCGGAGTTTAATAATCTCACAATTCTGAGTTTTAATCTCGCACTTCTGATTTTAAATCTTGCAATTCTGAGTTTATATCTCACTATTCTGAGTTTGTCTCGCAATTCTGAGTTTGTGTCTTGCAATCAAGTTTATATCTCACAATTCTAAGTTTATATCACAATTCTGAGTTTATATCACAATTCTGAGTTATATCACACAGTTCTGAGTTTATATCTCAATTCTGAGTTTATATCTCACAATTCGAAGTTTATTTTGCCATCCTGAGTTTGTAACATTGCAATCCATTACATCTCAGGCAATTTCTGAGTTTATCTTTCAACAATTCTAGTTTTATATTTACAATTCTCATGTTTCTCTCCCAATTCTGAGTTTATGTCGCCATTCTGAGTTGATATTTTCGGCATTCCTTAGTTTATAATCACAATCTAAGTTTTGTATTCGCAATCTGAGTTTATATCTCGCATCAATGTTTTTTATATCTCGCTATTCTGAGTTTATATTTCACAATTCTAAGTTTACAACGCAATTCTGAGTTTATATCTCACAAATCTAAGTTCATATCTCACAATTCTATGTTTTATCACAAATTCTTGGTTATATATGTCGCAATTCTAGCTTTTTTTCCTCGCAGTTCTGAGTTTATATCTCTCAATTCTGAGTTTTATATCTTTTAATTCTGTTTTTATCTCAATTCTGAGTTTATATCTAATTTCTGAGTTTATATCACAATTCTGAGTTTAAATCTCACAAACTGAGTTTATAATCGCAATTCTGAGTTTAAATCTCACAATTATGAGTTTAAATCTTGCAATTCTGACTTTTTTTCTCGCAATTCTGACTTTTTTTCTCGCAATTCTGATTTTTTTTTCACAATTCTGACTTTTTTCTCACTATTCTGAGTTTGTCTCGCAATTCTGAGTTTGTGTCTCGCATTTCTGAGTTTATGTCTCGCAATTCTGAGTTTATATCTCAAAATTATGTTTATATCTTCACAATTCTAAGTTTACATCTCACAATTCTACTTTCTCGCTATTCTGAGTTTATATTTCACAATTCTAAGTTTATATTTAACAATTCTATGTTTATAAATCAATCACAATTCTGAGTTTGTCTCGCAATTCTGAGTTTATGTCTCGCAATTCTGAGTTTATGTCCTGTAATTCTGGGTTTATAACTTGCAATTCTGAATTTATATTTTTGCAATTCTGAGTTTATATCTTGCAATCAAGTTTATATCTAACAATTTAAAAGTTTATATCGCAATTTTGAGTTTATATTGCTATTCTGAGTTTATATCTTGCAATTCTTAGTTTATATCTCGCAATTCTGAGTTAATATCTCACAATTGTTTATATTTCACAATTCTGAGTTTATATCGCAATTCTGAGTTTATATCTCACAATTCTGAGTTTATATCACAATTCTGAGTTTATATTGTGATTCTGAGTTTATATCACGATTCTGAGTTTATATCTATAATTTTGAGTTTATATCTCATAATTGTGTTTATATCTCACAATTCTAAGTTTATTTTGCAATCCTGAGTTTGTAACTTGCAATCCTGTTTACATCTCCCCATTCGGTTCGAGTTTAGAATTTCACAATTCTAAGTTGTTATCCTCGCAATTCTGAGTTAATTTCTCACAATTCTGAGTTTATGTCTCGCAATTCTGAGTTTATATCTCGCAATTCTGAGTTTATATCTCGCAATTCTGAGTTTATATCTCGCAATTCTGAGTTTATATCTCGCAATTCTGAGTTTATATCGCAATTCTGAGTTTATATCTCGCAATTCTGAGTTTATATCTCGCAATTTTGACTTTTTTTATCGCAATTCTGACTTTTTTTCTTGCATTTCTGAGTTTATTTCTCACAATTCTGAGTTTACATCGCAATTCTGAAAAATGTGAGATGAAAAGTCACAATTACCTTCTTTTTTTTGGGGGGTGGTTTTTACCTCATGGAGTATTTAAGCTTCCATAGGATCCAACATTTTTAAGTACTAGTAAATATACTTCTACTTTATAATCTGAATTAATGTCATTTTCATTTTTATATAGTTTTAATTTACATTATATTATCTGCATAATGTTCTGAAACACTTTTAGAGCTTTGTAGTATGTGGTTCAATGGAAGCGTGAAAATGTCTCATGAAGTCCCATGATCATGATGGCACTCATTTACTTTAATCACAATCTGAAAACAATCTGAAACACTTTTAGGTTCAAGTAGAATAAATATCCAGGCTTTAATGCTGGTTTCGTTTACCGATGGTATGTAGTTTGCCGGATCCCTCACCAAACAACGTGAAGGAGTTGTGCACCAGACGCCGATGGCTCTTCCACAGCGGACTGTAGTCTGCAAACGCGATATCCTTCCCACCCTGAGTCAACACATCTGTGGTCACCTTTGAAAACCAGAGCGAGAGATTAGAAACTACAGGGAAGTTAAGAGTTGCTCATTTAAACCTACTTTAACTATTTAAAAAACAAATGGCGAATGTAAAAATGCAGTAGGGTAAATCCACTAACACAAAACCGGTCAAAAACATATACAGGTCATATTTCACCCTAAAATTAAAAGGAAAATAATATGTTTTGCACTACTTTTATCACAATTAAGCACACTTGACCCTCCAATTTTATTAATAAAATATCAAAAAACATACATTCTCATTACTCAAATGCAAAAAATTAATAATTCTAAAGTATTAATGCATAATGATAATATACTGCCTTTATGCTGACTTAAATATTAAAAAAAGTTCTCATTATTTTCTCATTACTGTAATGCAATACTGTAAAGTGAAAAATAAAAAAGTAGTCATAAATCATGCTAATATTTCTCACACTGCCTTTCACTACTGATTTAAATAAAAATAAATCACTTACATTTTCACTCATTACTGTAATGCAAAAAATATGAATTATACATTAAATTATTCATAAATAATGCTAGTATATTTCATAGTACTTTTAATTTAAAATAAAATGTAAATAAAAAGAACTGTATTACGTATTTTCTCTTAAAAAATAACATAATTAAAAATGATTTTTTAAATATTTTTATTTTTTACAGTTTTTTTCAACTGCTTGCACACAAAATCTTTACTTGTCACACAGTTTCTGAAATCTGACACTCAAACACCAGAAGCACACTCCAAATCTGCAAAACCATATGCTAATTCTCAGCCTTTGACTCAGTTTTCAACTTCATAAAACACTTTTTGCAAAACACAACAAACAATTATTTATGTAATACATACAAATCTAACAGGAATTAATATTATAGCACAGGTGTTTGCAAATGTTTGATTTTGAGATGTGTTTGTGATATTTTGAATGCAGCGCTTCATTTTGCAAGAGATGTGAGGCATTTTTGTGTGTGCAATTCTTGGATTTGTATGTAAAGTAAAAAAAAAGAGGCAAATTTTTGAAAATGTGTGTAAGCAGCTGAAAAAGAACTGTAATACATTTAATTGAAATTTTATATTATTTACATTTTAAGTAATACAAATATTAATAAAATAAAAATCATCATCAATTATTAAAGTAATGCAAAAAAACTAAAGTGGTTCTTTACCCCCCCTCCATTTTCTACATGCAATCTTATATTTTCCCTTTAGTTTAAGGGTGCAATCTGTCTTGGACATGTTTTTCATCAGATTGACTCGAATATAAAACTATCAACACACTATTACAGTATCAGTCTCAGACTGTCTTGCTCACCATCTTTGGCCGTCCGGCGAACTCTCGGCCACGCTGCAAAAGCACTTCTCTGACCAGACCGATCTCGCTGACCACCAGTGTGAAGTGCGGTCCGGAGTACAGGCCAAACAGAGGGCCGTACCTGTGTGACAGCTGTGTGAGGAGCAGGTGAGGAGGCAGAGACGAGCGCAGGTGCAGCAGACTGCCCAACACAGGCAACCCGCGGCAGACACGGCACCGAGACGCCGTCCCAGCATGCATCTGAGCAGACAGTAGAGCAGACAGAGCAGGCAGCAGCCACACGCTCAATGAACACCTGATGCTATCATTAACCATACAGACTCACGCTCTCAGAGCTATATAACGGTCGGGCGGATCAGCCTTGGTTTGGGGTTTGAGGTCACAGAAACCCTGAGGTGTCTGACCAATGACAGAGCAGATCTGATGACCGCTAGTTAACCGTTCATTTACTAGAATCACTTCTAGTGTGACATTTAGTGTAGTGACTATAAAAGAATATTTTATGCATGCAAACCTGCAGAATCAACATTCTGGTCTCACAGCAAATGAAGTTTTTCATCTGCTTACACATAATCTTTCTTTGTCACACAGTTTCTGAAAGCTGACACTCAAACAGCAGAAGCACACACCAAATCTACAAAACCAGACACTAATACTCCGCTTTCAATTTCATAAAACACTTTTTGCAAAACACAGCACACAATTCTCTACGTAACACACAAAAATCTAACAGGAATATTAGGGCAAAGATGTTTGCAAATGTTTGCTTTTGAGATGTGTTTGTGATATTTTGAATGCAGTGCTCCATTTTGCAAGAGATGCGAGGCATTTTGTGTGTGCAGTTCTTGCATTTGTGTGTGAAGTTTTGAAAAAAAAAAAAAAAAAGAGGCAAAGTTTTAAAAATGAGTGTAAGCAGCTGAAAAAAAGAGAAAACTGTAAGAAGATCCGTAACCACTGTAGACATTTCTGGTCCAAAAAAACTTCAATTCGTCCAGATGCATTTTGTTTGGCTGCTTCTGACAGAGCTAAAACGTATTTTAAAAGTATACTGAAACCTATAAGTAAATATAAATGTAACGCTTTACAGAATAAAAATTTTTTAAAAAAAAGATACAAGTATCAGTATAATTTAGTTTAGTTTAAAATAAAAACGGAAATTCATTTAATTTAATTAGTAAATGTAAAGTAAAACTGCATAGACTAAAATAGAAAAACAACATCATACATGTTTTGAATTAAAAAGTTATAAATTATAAAGTAAAACTGTGTAGATTAAAATAAAAACAGAATACAGGATTTTAATTAAATTAGTAAATATAAAGTAAAACTATAGACTAAAATAAAAAACATGATACATATTTTGCAATTTCATTTCATTTCATTTAATAAAAAAATTAAAATGGAATTAAATTCAAAAAACGATACAGGTTGCATTAATTTCCCCCCATTCCGTAAATATAAGTAAAACTATAGACTAAAAAAAAAGATTTACTAAAAAAAATCTATTTATATGAATGAGTAAATACAGTAAAACTGTATAAACCAAAATAAAAAGCTACAGTTTTGAAAATATAATACTTAGCAATATAATAAAACTGTAAAGGTAAAAAAAAAAAGATCACATTTTTCGTAATTATAAAAAAAATTATTAAACTATAATTAAATTAAATATATAGTAAACTATTACCAAAATAGAAAATAAAACAAGATACCGATTTTGTTAATTAAATATTAAATAAAATGGAATAAACGGTATAAAAGTGTTAAACTAAAATTAAAAGATTTCACTTCACAGGTTTCATATTTAACCAGAATAAAAAACAATAAAATAATTAGATAGGTTTTAAACAACTTTACAAACAAAATAAAAAAAAAAAGGTAAAATACTAAGCATTAATGTGTCTCTCTCTGTCTGGTGTGACTGTATTAAACTCGGAAATGACCTTCAGCTCCAAGGTTCGGCATCAGTATAAACAACTGAATGTTTACCGCAGCATTTGACCTTGAATCTGTGAAAGGACAGAGAGGAAAATACATTTATCACTCATCATCAACTAACCCTCTCACACACAAACACACACACACACACACACGCCACACACACACAAACACATGAAACGTGTTACGTAAACCGAGACATGAAACTTCGGTTAAAGAAACTGTGTGAGTGTGTGCTGTGTGTACTGTATTGAGTGTTTGTGTGAGTGTGGTGTGTATAAGTGTGGTGTATTGTGTTTAAGGTTGTGTGTGTGTGGATGGTATGTGTATAGTGTGTATATAGTGGTGTGTGTATTGTGTTTAAGCTGTTTGTGTGTGTGTGTGTGTGTATAGAGTGTGTGTGTGTATTGTGTTTCAGAGTGTGTGTGTGTGGCGTGTGGCGTGTGTGTGTATGCTGTTTAAGAGTGTGTGTGATATAGTGTGTGTGTTGGTGGATTTGTGTTTGAGTGGGTGTGTGTGTGTGTGTGCGAGAGAGACAGAGAGAGAGTGTGTGTGTGTGTGTTTGTTTGTGTGGTGTGTGTGTGTGTGTGTGTGTGTGAGTGAGTGGAGTGTGTGAGTGAGTGAGTGTGTGTTTGTGTGTGTGTGTGTAGTGTGTGTGTGTGTGTGTGTTTTTTTTTTTTGTGTGTGTGTGTGTGTGTTGTTGTGGGTGTGTGTGTGTGTGTATTGTGGTTGAAGTGTGTGTATTGTTTAGAGTGTGTGTGTTTGTTTGTGTGTGTTTGTGTGTGTTTGAGTGTGTGTGTGTGTGTGTGTGTGTCTGTGTGAAGTGTGTTTGTGTGTGTGTGTGTGTGTGTGTGTGTGTGTGTGTGTGTGTGTAGTGACGTGAGTCTGAGGTTGAGTGTATGGTTTGTTTGTGTGTGGTGTGATGTGTGTTTAGGTGTGTGTGTTATTGTGTTGAGTGTTTGTGTATCGTGGTGTGTGTGTGTGTATTCGTGTGTGTTTGAGCGTTTGGTGTGTGGTGTGTGTGTGTGTGGGAGAGAGTAAAGTGAATTCTGGAAGCCCAAATCAAACGTCCCAGAAGCAAAATAAATCATAAAACCTTCCCAAAGCCTCATGGGATTGGGGACATTGAGCAGATGCACTGACACACTGAGCATCACATATATTAAAATCATTAGTGTGAATGAAAGCCTTTAGTGAGGAACACACGGATCACTGCAGCTGTCATTGCTCTGCACTGCAAAACCAGTCACCCGAAATAACCTGCGGGTTAGTTAGTGGTTATGGCTCATGTTTAGGGTTACTGATGCAAACTAAACGCCAAATTTCAGGACTGAACTCATCCTGTACATCAGAACACATTAGCAACTACCCAGCAACCATATAACACTACACTAACAACCATTCAGAACACTCTAGCAACTGTGTAACACTACACTAACAACCACTCAGAACACCTTAAGAAAAACTACATGCTCCACCCTGGCAACCGGCCACAACACAGAGAACCCAAATCAAACACAGCTGTGCTTTTCTCTCGTTTGTACTGATTTCTCTCAGGCTGGATTTGTTTCTGGCCCTGATGAAGATGTTTTCAGACTCGACGCAGAATCAGAGGCTTTCAAAGCATTTGTCAGTCACTTAGTCAAGGACTCACACACACACACACACACACACACAACACCAACACACACACACACACACAAAAACACCCACATGTGAAAGAATAAAAGTTTGCGCTCTATATATATATATCGGTGCGTGTCAGGCCGTGATGCTCCTGTGTGGGAGGAGTGAAGCTGGAGTCTCTTTTCTCTCTATCTTACACAACACACAGAAACACAGCGCCGCTGATCTGCGGTCAGTCTTTATCATCGGGCTCGTCTCAAACACCAGACGCATCTGCAGCTCACAGACAGCACAAATGATTATCGGCCAGCTCTTTATATAAAGTTGGATACAAGTAATCCAAGTACTCACATAATGCAATATTTATAGCAAATTTCAACGGCGTTATTGTTTATATACGTGACCCTGGAGCACAAAACCAGTCATAAGGGTCAATTTTTTTAAATATACCTGTGCTACTTATGACTGCTTTTGTGCTTCACGGTCACATATCAAAAAAGTAACTATAATATCATCCAGTTCTAATCTGCTACTATATAAGGCATGAAGATATTAAGATTTTATAAACACTAACATCACGATTTTCTGTACAGCTGCTGAAACAATGTCATATGTATGTGAAAAGCGCAGTACAAATAAATGTATTTGACCACATCAACAGCTTGTTCCTTATTTTAGTTTTTTATATGTTACAATTTTATAAAATTCATTAATTATATTGACTAAAGTAGTGGCTGGATATTACCATGGTGTGGTGTTTCCCATTATACCTACAGCATTGCATGAACGGTTTTTGGTTTTCTGGTAGGTTGCAGAACTTTTTAATCTAGATACAATTTAGTGTTCTTCATTAATCAATGTCAATACACAACAGCCTCCCATAACGTCAACATGCCCTATATCAGGGACTTACCCATTTTACTTGAACAGGTTGAGGATGAAAAAAGAGGTTAAAAAATCCCACAGGGACATGAGCTATTTCTGAAGACCAGAAAATATCACTTTTTATAAGAACATAAGACTAGCAACCACACAGAACACGACAGAAATCAAAAAGCAACGTCCAGCCAGGTTCACACATGCAATTACCACTTTATATTTTTACATTATATGGCATAATACTAAATTTACCAGTTTACTTGCTTGTATTAAAATATGCTATCCGTAAACAACTAGAAGAATAAGTGCAATAAACTGTAAACTATTTGTGCTACAAACTAGCATGTTAACGATATGAATGATGAAAACGATATGAAAAAAAAACAAGTTTGCAATATCAATATCATCATAACATCCTGCAAGTTTCATAGTTTAAAACGCTCTCCTCGTTATAAACAAAGCATTTATTAACTATTGACAAATAGAAATGACAATCACTGCTACTATCTTGTCTACACTGCATGCAGTATAGATTCTACAGAGTAAGGAACAAGAGGATAGTTTATTTTGAACGTGTCAGAGGATTGATCGGAGGATGTTGTTTTGTAAACGAGGCACGATGTCATGTCTCAGAATGATTTGTAGAAAAATGAAGCGGTACTAGATCTGACTGCAGCTGTATCACAAACTAAGTAATATCATTTCATAATGCTTTGTCTGGAAATTACCTTTTTTTATCATGTTGTCAAAACACTGCATGCAATAGTGATACTGTTTCCTATGCAATGACGTTAGCCAATCACAACAGTGGCTGATTACTGAGAATATACAGAATATATATATATATATATATATATATGGCAAAACACTTTATTAACATAATTAATGGTCCTCATGGAACATAGGCTAAAATAATAAGAAAAAATCCAAGTCATGACCCCTTTAAAAATTAAGTGGATAGAACGCAATAAAGGCAGATATAGGGTCGAAAACACAACAGGAACATAACCCCAAAACATAAAAAGTTATACAACGTTAAATCAATATACAAAAGCAGTCATAAGCAGCACAGGTATATTTGTAGCAATAGCCAACAATACATTGTATAATTTCTCTTTTATACCAAAATCTGAGTTTCACCTTATAAGGTAGCTTACAGCTAACCAACTCACGGGTTTTCTGTAGCAAGCATTCAGTGTTCATATTCTTCCTCACCGCTGTTTGCACATGTATTATTGTCACTCACAAGCGCGAGATCCCGCACCTCCAGCACGGAGGGAATGCCTCGCGCTTGACAGCTGCCGTTACCGGGAACGGGCTGCCCCGGAGCACGCCCACGCCTCGACCAGTCAGCGCTCTGTAACGATAGAGATGTCGCCAAAAAACAGATGAATCACGTGCGACAGGCTGTCACAGGCGTTTATAGACAGAGCCTTGTTTGGTCTCGGTTTCCGGAGGCAGAAAAATACAATGCGCTGCAAGACACAGCGATAATGCAGCGATGATGACATTAAGCTTCAGTATGCAATAATATAGAATCAACCGCGTATAGCTAAAACAATAAACGACTTTTAAGAATAAAGTGACTCAAAAAGTGAACCGTTACCCTAATATGTGACCATGGAGCACAAAAGCAGTCATAAGGGTCATTTTTTAAAATTGAGATGTATACATAATCTGAGAACTGAATAAATACGCTTTGGCTGAGATACAACTATTTGAAAATCTGGAATCTGAGGGTGCAAAAAAATCTAAATATTGAGAAAATTATCTTTAAAGTTGTCCAAATGAAGTTTAGTTACTAATCAAAAATTAAGTTTTGATAAATTTACGGTAGGAAATTTACAAAATATCTTCAGGGAACATGATCTTTACTTTATATCCTAATGATTTTTGGCATAAAAGAGAAATCTATAATTGTGACCCATACAATATATTGTTGGCTATTGCTACAAATATCCCCCAGCGACTTAACACTGCTTTTGTGCTGCAGGGACACATATAGTTTACAGTAAACATGTTCAACATAGCATTTTAAATTCCTCATACATATGTCTCTACATATACACTGCAGAATACACTCTTAAAACAACAGTTCACTCAAAAAATGGAAATTTGCTGAAAATGTAGGCTACTCACCAAGGCCATCCAAGTCAGGATGAGCGTGTTCTCATCCGTTTGTAGGAAATGTAGCAATGCATCAGTTGTCTTAGCTCAGCAGCACACAGTTGGCCTAGCATGCTTGCTAGAGCAGTAGACTATGTTGAAGTGCCGTCGCACGCATGCGACCCCACGGACACAGTAGCACTCAACAAACAACGCTCCCACCTCTCAAGTTATATCTATCCATCCAGTAGACCTCTCTTACAGTTGACATACAGTGAAACCTCGGGCGAATGTCAAAAGTGAAAACACATCCAGCATTAAGGTTGTTGAACTTTCATATATACATTGGATTGTCCATAATCCATATATAACGCTTTCCTACAGTGAAAATTGTTTCTGGTGGGATCAGGAGAGAATTGCACAGATCAAGCAGCGTTTAAACAGCTCTACACACATATGTGGCTGGATTTTGATGTGAAAGACAACAGGAGATGCACTTTTTCACGGAGGAAGATTTATTATGGATTATGGACTCATATTTGAGTTTAAAGCGTCTTAATGCTGGATGTGTTTTTTACACATGATTAGATTATTTTACCTGGTAGTCAGACAGCTATACAGAAGGATAACACTTGAATATAATATGTATACTAAAGTCAGATGATTTTAAAGGAATGATAATATATATATATATATATTTTTCATGTACAGCATGGGGGATCTGAGAGCTTAAACAATCAAGAAGACTTACTGATATTTAAGATGTGCTTAACACCTGTAAACAGCAACAACAACAACAAATACATTTGCTTGAAAAGCAAAATTGCACAAGATATTAGACTTTCTTTTCATTGAGAAAAAAGCGCATGCATTTTCCCCACTTGTTTAGGCACCTTACACAATGAACCAATGTATTTCTTATTCCACAGCAGCGTTGCACTCATATCAGAAGGAAACGGGCATCCCAAACTCCACATGAGTCTCATCATCTAATAAATGAAATCTCCATGGGTGCTTAAGGCTGGATGCTGGTTAAATGTTATTATCAAAAGAAACTTTATGACTCATATTTGAAAATCATAGATGCAGCTGCAGTCTAAATGCGCGCCACGGCTCATTAAGCGATCTGGAGAAATGAAGCGTTACATAACACGCGATAAAATGAGACGCAACTCAGCGATTCAGTGCAGATGTTATTCTCAGTCACGCTTTTATTGTGTGATCATGATCTTACATCGTTTGCATACGTGCAGCGTTTATGTAACGCGAACTCTTTCGACTCATATTAGCGATATGAACGTGCACAAGCACAATAAACGATCTGTTTTTGATTGTCAGGTCAGCATTGCATTTAGATGCATTATTGCACGCGGGGAGATCTTATGCATGTGTGTGCATGCAGAACTCAGTGTCGCTGTCCGCGGTGCCGAAACGCTCTGAATGCTGCAGGCGGCGGAGGCTGATGCATCAACTGCACAACTGATCTAGAATAAGCTTCCTTTGCAAAACATCGGGAAAAGGGAGCAAAGCTGATGCAGACCAGCAGTTACGCGACAGATGGGTGTAGATGCAAAACAGAGGCTTGATATTTGACATATTTCCTGTTACAAATCCGTTTAATCTCCAAAATGCAAACAAGTGTGGCTTGTCTGTGGTTAAAAGTCTGTTATATCCGCATTGCATGGGTGTGCATTCACTGTGTCGCTGCTGCGGTTCATAGTTTTAACCCATCAGATCGTCTGTCATAAGTCACCCGAGGCGCTTTCGCTTTGACACGGTTCCATTGCGCACACAATGGCCGCCTGTCATTCACAAGCGCGCCTCATTTTTCCGCAATGGTCTTCAGGAAAGTCGCTGCTACGTCACGCCCTGTGCCCATTTTCGGAGGGGAACCCCGTCACATCCTCTGCCCATATTTGGGCAAGAGCCGTCCAGAGTCAGCACACGGCGGGGAATCCTAGTGGCGACGTAGATGAGCGGTGGGCGGAGCCTCGGCGGAGCCGAACGATATAAAAGCGGGACGAGGAATTCCGGTAAACGAATCGACGGAGACCAGAACCTGAAGCAAGCCCAACTGTAAGGGAATCCCAAAGCAGGATTGCCAATCGGAAATTATTCCTTGTGGATTTTGCGCCAGTTTCACGTCGACATCATGCTGAACACCGTGGACTTCAGCTCTTTGGATCTGCTTTGCGCACAAACCCTTCCTCTGGAGGGACAATCCGCCGTTCAGAATCAACCTGATGCTGGTGAGCACTGGATTTTATCTTATTCATATTAAATCAGTACATTAGCTTCTAAAAGCACCTGATCTATTGATAAAAGAGATCAAATTGCATGCAATGCACTAAATGCAACAGCTCACTTATAGTTTGCATTCAAGTCCTGATGCTGTGAGTCAACAGCTTATGTAACGCATCTCTCTCCTCTTCTTCTCGCAGCTTGCGGTTTGTTGAAGCCCAAAGCGGAGCCGCTGGACGCCGGTTTCCCTGACTGCTCCAACGACGGCTTCCCGCCGTCGCCGCTCACCTACACCGGCAGCTTCTACGCGGAGACCGGGCCGTGCAGCGCAGACGCGCTTCTCAGCATCCTCACGGAGATCGTCGGCATCTCCGAGAACTTCTGCGGTAACTCCCGCGGAAGCGCGCTGTCGCGCCAGGAGTCGCTGTTATCCACCGGGAGCTCGCTGGGATCGCCGGAATCGCTGTGCAACGACTCCTTGGACGAATTCGCGGAGGTGAACTCCCGCGTCAAGAGCGAGTTCGGCGGCGGCAGCTGCTGCAACGGCGGCGATCTGTTCGACGGATTCGCTTCCCACGAGCCGTCAGACCTGGATGACATCATTGACCTGCTCTCTCCATTGGATCCCGAGACCGACTCGGGTTTGGACACGTGGATCAAGCAAGAGCCGCTGGAACAGACAAGCGCGCTAAACTTCCAGATTCCCGTCGCGGCGCATGAGAACAGCCTCTACCGGACCATCTCGTACCCATGCGCCACGACCGCCTTCCTGGACTCGCTGCTGGCCACCAACACGCGGAGCGCCAAACCGCGCGGCAGGAAGGGCGCGGCGCGCGAGAAGCCGTTCTCCTGCCCGGTTGAGAACTGCGAGCGCCGCTTCTCGCGCTCCGACGAGCTCAATCGCCACGTCCGCATCCACACCGGCCACAAGCCCTTCCAGTGCCGCGTCTGCCTGCGCTGCTTCAGCCGCAGCGACCACCTCACCACCCACATGCGCACGCACACCGGCGAGAAGCCGTTCTCCTGCGACGTGTGCGGGCGTCGCTTCGCGCGCAGCGACGAGAGGAAGCGGCACGGACGCGTGCATCTCAAGCAACGCGAGAGGATGCAGCAGAAGACGGAGCTCCTGGCCGCGGCGTGCGCGTTTTCCCTCCCCGGACTCGCGTAAGCTCGCGGCGCTTTCAGTCGGTTCCATTCTACCAGAGGTTTATGGCTCGCTCGCTCGCACGAGGCGCATGCAACGCATGTAGCTCATGTGCCAGAGCAGCTCTGTGGTCAGAGAACTGGAGGAAGAGTCTATAACAAAGCCTGAAGCGAGCTTGGCACGCGAGGGAACGCTTAAAAACTCTCTGTCTGCAGAGCCAGATGTGTTTCAGCACTTGGACAGCGCCTCGTTTAAGTCGCACACAACCATGTTTTTTTTCTACCTGCGCTGACGTCGAGAACGTTGCTCTCTCAAACCTCAGATGTTGGTTCTGAAATCACCTGCATGTCTTGATGTGAACGTGTACTTGTCTTACACTGCTCCACCTCGCTGGCATGCGACACGTCGTTGTATTTTGATACATCACTTTATAAAGCACACGAAAAAGCTCTATATATTTGTACGTTATTGACCGTAATTTTGTATCGTCGATTTTCAAGAGAGTATACGAATAATCTATCTTATAGATTTTCATGAGTGACTGTATTCCACTTCTGACAGTAGAATGTGTTTGGTTGGTTCTTGGGAACCTGATGCGCTAGAGTATTTAACACTTCAACATCGTAGTTGAGTTGCAGTAGCACACTTGGATGTGCAGATTGGCCTCTGGATTCTCTTGAGGTCCTTTCGATATTATTGTCTTTTTGCCTTTGAAAAATGTTCTTGTGCAATGAAACGCCTTGTGAATATTTGAGGCTACTGAATGTTTCAAATAAAACTTTATTTACTGACATTATTCCGAGTCTTTAATGATTGTGCCAACACACATCTATACATTAGGAAACAAGCTCCATACTTTTGTACACAGCTACTTACTATTTACTAGTGCTACTTTCCACAATGTACGATAATAGTACATTCATGTCCTAACATCTCATGTATAAGCCATACATCATAAAATCTTTCATACTAGGAACAGAAGCAATACAAATAAATAAATAGAAAAATCTATTTTAAAAAGGAAAAATTAAAGTTCTTCATTACACTGCAAAATATATATTTTTTATGTTGTACTATATTTGAGTAATTCAACAAACTTTGGATTACAAAGTATACTGGTATAAAAGATAAATAATATTTAAAATAAAATAAAAATATTTAATAGGGACTTCTAGCCTGTAGTAATTAACAAATCATTAGATTTAATGTTCATACAGGCAATAAGTAATAAAATATTAAAATTGAATAAATAAATATATAAATAAAGTTCGTCACTGCATTTTTAAGAATAGTTTTTATTTAGTACTTTTCCTAAATTTAGTCACTCAAAAAACTCAAAATCGTGCAATAAAAAAAACATCGTTAGACTTTTTTTTTTAAATACTGAAAATTATTGTATTTATTTATTCTTATACTGTAGTAATTAAACGAATAACATAATTCAGATTTCATACAGCCAGATAAATAAATAAATTAAAACAGAGTAAGAGAGTAACGTTTTTAATTGTAAAAATACTGAAAAATATTTGGTTACACTTTATTTCTGATAGTTAAACTTTAGACCTTCTACTACTATAAATAACTTTGCAACTACATGTCAACTAATTGTCATTAATTTGCAACTACATGTCTACTAACTACTAGGTTTAGGGTTAGTAGAATAGGTTAACATATACTTGCAAAGTTTCTTATAGTCAGTATGTTGTGGACCCATCAATATAAAGTGTTAGCAGATATCAAGCAGACAGTCTACTAATACTCTAATGACTGCTAGTTGACATGTAGTTGCAAAGTTACTTACTGTTAGCAGAATGCCTAAAGTGGACTATCAAAATAAAGTATAAACAAAATGATTTCTTTTGTGGGTAGTCCGTGATGTATTGTATAATTAACAAAATTACTAAGATTTCACTTTAATACATGCACGTTCGTGAGTACATGAAAATAAAGTGTTTTATAATACTTTTCTACATTAACGACATGTCAGTCTAGGACATACTAGCTGGTGGACAACGCGAACACACCTCAAACTCTCTGTTTCTGTATTCTCACACTCACTCACACACTCACACCCACACACGAGAGAGAGAGAGAGAGAGAAAACTAAGTGACAGTATATCAACTCACTATCTAATAGGCTATCACTATCTAATATTTACATTATCTCACAGAAGTGAGTACACCCCTAACGTTTTTTTGTAAATATTTTATTATATCTTTCATGTGACAACACTGAAGAAATGACAATTTGCTACAATGTAAAGTAGTGAGTGTAAAGCTTGTATAACAGTGTAAATCTCCCCTCAAAATAACTCAACACACAGACATTAATGTCTAAACCGCTGGCCACAAAAATTGAATACACCCCTAAGTGAAAATGTCCAAATTGGGCCAAAAGTGTCAATATTTTGTGTGGCCACCATTATTTTCCAGCACTGCCTCAACCCTCTTGGGCATGGAGTTAACCAGAGCTTCACAGGTTGCCACTTCCACTCCTCCATGACGACATCACAGAACTGGTGGATGTTATATTTGCAAGCCCGTGGAGCCGAGGCAGACGTGTTTGCTCGCTCCGCTCTCGAATGCTGGTTTTTCTTTCTTTTTTGTTTGTTTTCGGTTTTATCTGCCGTGCTCAAATGCGGTGCACTGCTGACGTACAACAGACAGGCATTACTGGACATCGCCAGTTCAGCCAACCATCTTGAATTTACCAGTTTTATACCTCCGGAGCTACAACACATTAGTCGCTCCCACAGTCACCGCTACCACCCCCAGGAAGGCCCTGAAGCACCGAGCTCGAGCGAGGTAGCTCACCTGAGGAGAGCGCTCCGGAGACGGCGACGCAAGCGAGGCAAGAGGGGAGGGCTTCATGCTAAGCTAAAAGCTTGCGCTAGCCAACCTCCGCTACCCAGCCTGTTGTTAGCTAACGTACGATCTCTGGAAAACAAACTGGACGAGCTGAGAGCAAGGGTTACATCACAGCGGGAAATAAGAGAATGCTGCGCTCTGATTTTCACCGAGACCTGGCTCTCAGAGAAAGTCCTGGAATCTTCTGTTCAGCTACAAACTCACTCCATACACCGAGGAGACCGCACCGCAGCCTCGGGTAAGGCTAAAGGGGGAGGTGTGTGTGTTTATTAACAACTCGTGGTGCGGAGACATATAGACTGTTTTTAAGCACTGCTCGCCAGACGTGGAGTTTTTATTGCTGAAATGCCGTACCTATTATCTACCGAGGGAATTTACTGCTGTGTTTATAGCCGCTGTTTACATCCCCCCGCGAGCTAACTCCACAGTAGCGCTATGCAAGCTCCATGATGTACTAAGCGCACTAGAGACGGCTCACCCTGATGCCGTTTTTATTGCAGCTGGCGACTTTAATCAGTGCAAATTACGGACTGTTCTTCCCAAATATCACCAACATGTGGACATTCCCACCAGCGATAAAAACACACTGGACAATGTTTACAGCAACATGCGTGATGCATACAGGGCTGCACCCCGCCCCCACTTTGGATACTCAGACCACATCTCTTTGTTCATGTACCCGGCCTACAGACAAAGACTCAAACAAACAAACCCTGTCACCAAACAGATTAAGCTCTGGACCCCAAAGAGTGAGGGCATATTCCAGGACTGTTTTGCTCTGGGATGTGTTTAAAGCTGCAGCCACTTTGGAGGACTCTTCTGTCAGCATACAGGATTATGCTGAGTATGTGACTGGGTACATTAGCACTTGTGTTGATAACATTGTACCCACCATACAAGTCAGGAATTTCCCCAACCAGAAGCCCTGGATAAACAGTCAGGTACGCCACATGCTACGTGCTCGATCTCTTGCATTTACATCAGGCAACGAGACAGAGTACAGAGCTGCTAGGTACGGACTGAGAAAAGCCATTACAGCGGCCAAGAGACAGTACAGAGAGAAGCTGGACAGTTTCTTCTCTAATGCTGACGCAGGGCGGATGTGGCAAGGCATGCAGCACATCACAGACTACAGGACCACCACGAGCACCACTATCAGCTCTTCGGACAGCCTGCCGGATGACCTCAACACATTCTTTGCCCGCTTCGAGACCTCCAGCATCGACACAGAGAGGAGGCACACACAAACTCTGACCACTCAACCCCCCTCCCCAGCTGTCTCATCAGCTGCGGTACACAAAGCACTGAGGAAAATCAACCCCCGCAAAGCAGAAGGGCCAGACAACATCCCTGGACGGGCCCTCAGAGCTTGTGCTACGGAGCTGACTGATATACTCACTTCCATCTTCAAACTCTCCCTCAGTCAGAGCATCGTCCCAACCTGCTTCAAAACCACAACCATCATCCCCCATCCCAAAAGGAGCCTGAACGACTACAGGCCAGTAGCACTCACTCAAATCATCATGAAGTGTTTGAGAGAGTGGTGCTGACTCACATTCAAAGCAGTATGCCGGACATATTGGACCCACTGCAGTACACATATCGGCCCAACAGGTCCACCTCAGACACCATTGCTACTGCCCTCCATTTTTCCCTTTCTCACCTGGAAGATAAGGACACTTATATCAGGATGCTCTTTATTGATTATAGCTCCGCCTTCAAAACGGTCATCCCTCACAAACTCACCCAAAAACAGATTGTACTTGGACTACACCCCACACTTTGTGACTGGCTCCTAGACTTCCTGACTGGCATACTGCAGTCTGTTAGGATTGGAAATAGGACCTCAGACACTGTCATAACAAGCATTGGCACCCCACAAGGGTGTGTTCTCAGTCCCATCCTCTACACACTGTTCACACATGACTGTGTTGCCTCCCACAAGGACAACATAATACTGAAGTTCGCTGATGACACCGCAATGATAGGACGGATCACTGGCGGGGATGAACATCCCCTCCCCCCCCCCCCCCCCCCCCTTCCCACCCCCCCCCCCCCCCTTCCTCTCCCTCCCCTTTCCCCTCCCCTGCGCGGCCACAGGAGGGAGGGGGGCCAGTATGTGTGGCTCACTGGTGTGAGGACAAACAACCGGTAACCTCACCCCAACACAGACAAGACAAAATCAAGGCAAAAAAAAAAAAAGAGGAAAACTCACCAGCCACTGTTTATCCGAGAGCTTGAAGTGGAGAGGGTGAGCAGCTTTAAATACCTGGGGGTCCACATCAGCGAGGACCTCACCTGGACACTCAACACCACCCAGCTGGTTAAGAAGGCACAACAGCGGCTGTACTTCCTGAGGAGGCTGAGGAAATTTGGCATGTCACCTAGGATCCTCAACAACTTCTACAGCTGTGTAGTTGAGAGCGTCTTGACCAGCTGCATCACTGCATGGTATGGCAGCACTACTGTAAGGGACCGCAAACGTTTGCAGAGAGTGGTGAAGACTGCTGAGAAGATCATCAGGACTCCACTGCCCTCTGCTGGCCATTTACCATCGCATAGTCTACAGAAGAGCTGCATCCATCATTAAAAACCCCATCCCACCCCCAACACAGACTGTTCACACGCCTACCCTCAGGACGGAGGTGCAGGAGTGTAAATTGCAGGACTTCCAGATTAAGGAACTCCTTCTTCCCCTCAGCTACTAGACTCTTAAACAGGTAGCTAGCTAGTGGACTTATCTATCTCAGAGAACAGTCGGACCAAATTCAAACCCAATTCCAAAAAAGTTGGGACACTGTACAAATTGTGAGTAAAAAAGGAATGGAATAATTTACAAATCTCATAAACTTATATTTTATTCACAATATAATATAGATAACATTTCAAATGTTGAAAGTGAGACATTTTGTCATGCCAAATATTGGCTCATTTTTTTGATTTCATGAGAGCTACACATTCCAACAAAGTTGGGACAGGTAGCAATAAGAGAACGGAAAAGTTAAATGTACATATAAGGAAAAGCTGGAGGACCAATTTGCAACTTATTAGGTCAATGGCAACATGATTGGGTATAAAAAGAGCCTTTCAGAGTGGCAGTGTCTCTCAGAAGTCAAGATGGGTAGAGGATCACCAATTCCCCCAAGGCTGCGGCGAAAAATAGTGGAGCAATACCAGAAAGGAGTTTCTCAGAGAAAAATTGCAAAGAGTTTGAAGTTATCATATCTAC
>JADLZN010000430.1:0-38972 GCA_018155175.1 Sinocyclocheilus anophthalmus
ATATTTTGAATATAAATGTTTCCATACAATGACGTTCAGTGGGGTCAAATGTTGTTTGAAACTCAACGTTCTTTAAAATATCTGTGTTCTGTAGAAGAAAGAAAATCATACATGTTTAGAACATCATAGGATGAGTAAATGATGACAGAATCTTAATTTCTTGGTGAACTATCCCTTTACGTCCAACGCAAGCTAATGTAACCACGCTACATGGGAGCTAAATGTGAGTTTGGGCTGTAACTCTTGGGCAGATAATTCCCTTAAATGGTGAATTTTGGCTTTAGAGTGATCAGCATCCAGAAGCAAAGACCTACATCGTAACGGTTTATCTGCTTCTAGCCTTCTGCTTCATACGGGTTTGGTTTTTAAATGAAATGCGATCTAAAATTTGTCAGAGCCTTCTGTACGCACCTGATTTTGTTGCAAATGAAATACTCGGCACAACGTCAGCATTTTGTTAAAGATCACGTTGGGCCCTGGAGGAAAAACATTCAGGCTGTAGCACAGAATGAATGGAACATAATTAGGCTTTAATTGACTGATAAGTGAGCAGAGGACTTTATCAATATCCCCAGAACCCTCAAATAGAATTACAGCTCGGTTATTGTGAGGCGGATTAGTCAGGATGTACCTTATTGTTTTAAAACAGGGAAGAGTTCTTGTGAATTGACCTCACATCTTCTTGGGCTTAATTGTGTTTAAAGTTAAATTAACTGCTGCTTTTTTTGGTCCCCTGATTAATTTGGTTAAATGTAGTGCATTTTAAACACAGAATGGGAGCCATATATATATTATGGAATAATGGCAATAATTTAGTTTATAATAGCTACACAAGAGTTTCATATACTTTTAGCCATCTCATTTTACACTTAAACAGTCAGCTATGTCACTCCACCCTCACATTAGCAGCTAGCAGGGACTGTATGCTTGTAGCATATTACATGTCTGCCATAACCTGAACCCATTTGGGGCTTCTGTTCCCTTGATAAAAGCTAGCATCCCAATCAGTGGATGTCTTCGGGACAGAGACGAGGCCTGTATCATGCCCCTCTCACTGCTCTATCTCTGCCAGCATCTGTTTCATTACCATAATCCTTTGCTGTTGTCAGGGGGCCTGTTGACCTTCAGTCTTGGGCTCGCAAGACGGCTGAGCTAGAGCTTGTGAGACGGCAACAACAACCTGAGTTTTGTTTCTGAGTTTTGCCCATTGATTACGTGTGTTTTGTGAAATATTTCAATACAAAAGACCTGTGGCGGGATTTGATATGGTTACAGTACTTTGTAATTAAAAGTGAAAAGGCTTTGATGCGTCAAGAGACGCAAGCGCAGGATACGCTGACAGAATCTTGCCTCATGAATCATGTGGCGAAACTGTGCAATGAAACAAAAATCACAGCGGCACGTCTTTCCCTCCCCCTCAGGACGCCGAGGTGACTTTGGAAAGTGATCCGTAGACCACTGCGCCAGTCTCAAGTGTTGTCATGGTGTGTTAGCAACAAATCGCTCTGGCGCATCCTCATGAAAACCAACAAAGGGATATCCAGGATATGTACATATTCAACTTTGTATATTCAAGATTTTCTTCGTGTGCTGGAGTGCCAGGCAGTGTTGTAAAAAAAAAAATCAATCTTTATTAAAAGGTGGAAGATGGAGGAATTGATTTAATGAATGCGAACTCATGTCCTGCGGTCGCATGTAATCCATTGAGAATCATTGAGCCAGAGCTTGGGGAGACAAAAAGACATTCTGTGAAGACTGCTCGAGTGGTCTGTAATGATAGTCTCCATATAATCCGCTAATTCCTTGTTTAATTAAACTCCTGAGCTGGTCTGGAGACTGCAGCAGTTTGGTTCGTCTTGAAGCGGTTGCATTGCAGAAGGGAGTTTTTCTTCTATTGTTGATGTTGTTGCGCCAAATACTTGCACATGCACCAACAAGAATGCATTTGTAAATTAACAAGACCCTAGTTTGTTTTGTCTTTTATATTCATAATTTCCATGTACTTCCACATGCACCAACAAGAATGCATTTGTTGATGCGCAAGTATGCACTAACATAATTGCACGGCCAGAGTTTAGTTCTTTTTATTGATAATTTGCAGTTTGTTCTTCTGTTGTTCATGTATGTGGTGCACCAGAATTGACATGCACCAGGAAGAATGTATGCGTGAATACTCAAGATCCTACAGTAGTTTGTTTTGTCTTTTCCATGGACTTCAATATGCACCAAGAAGACTGCATTTGATGATACCCAACATACTTGCATGCCCAGAGTCTGGTTCTTTTTATTGATAATTTGCAGTTTAATTTCTTCTATTGTGCAAGTATTTGGTGCACCAAAATTAAGAAGAATGCGTGTATGGATACGCAAGCATGCACAAACATACTTGCACGCCCGCAGTTTGGATCTTTTTGTTGTTGGCAGTTGCATTGCAACGCTGGAGGGGGAGGGGGGGTGTTTTCCCCCTATTGTTGTTTTCAAGTGCACCCAATACTTGCACATGCACCAAGAAGAATGCATTCGCCGATACGAATGGACATACTCGCACGCCCATGCACATACTAATATACACACACTAGCGCACTCCCACAGGCCTTTTTGTAACCTCTTTTCCTGGCAGCCTATCAGCCATAGAAGAGGCCTGACAAATGGGGGTTTGAGAGAGATGATCAGGCTCCGGTCTGACAGAAGAAAACGGAGATGCAGGAAAACTCGTGTGAAGTGGTCCAGGGTGCAGGAACCTGCTGATCAGCAGTGGGCAGAGAGTGCGAATGATGGCTCAAAGGAGATTTGTCTCCACAGTGGCAGCTGTGGTGTTGCGGGGGAAGGAGATCGGAGCCCTTCTTTCTGTCTTTCCCCCGTGGATGATGCAAGACCAAAGGGCCTGGAGCAAGACTCACGCTACGCTGCTTGTTAGCACTCATGCGTTTTAAGAAAGCAAATGTAAAAGTGTGATTTTTGTGACAGGACCTTTTCTATTCACTGCTGCAATGAATAGATATACAGAGGTGGCTCACAAATGAAGTATGATGCAATTTTAGAATCAATTATCATGGTAATGTATTTCAGTAATATATCTTAACGCACTCCATATCTCTTCTTACAAATGCTTCTCTTGGCTCGGTCGTAGTAGTGTTCGTCTTTGTGCCGGGGAAATACTCCTCTGGCTAAAATGCAAACTGCCAACTGCGATCTGCACTTGTCTTTGACTGCATGCCTGAAAAAAAGTAATGTAAAATATGTTGTAATATATTTTTCGAACACTAGCTTGAAACACAAAGAGAGGGATTCAATGGCCCAGAAGTCTCATACATTCTTATTTCAAACATTTGCTCTTAGGAGCTAGCCCCAGGCCGCTACAGAGAGAATAAGGCGGACGTGCTAGAGCAAGGTGTCTGGTGTAGATTACCCTAACCCTCACAGTTACGTCCCCCAGGCCTCTCCAGGGCTCAGTGGCAGGATTATGTGTCTGAAGACTTCTCACATATGAATAAGACCCAATAAAACGGTATCTAGGGCTCCATTGACACGTCGAGATAACGGAAGCATTAATATCGCCGTGATAGCTGGTCTCGGCTTTCAGGATCATTTTCTCTTGACAAATTCGTGGTATGCTGCTCTACTGGTGACAGCTGAGATTTTCAATTGCTGTACATATCAAATTTTTAAAAATAACTTGCCATTTTTTTAAAGCCTCAGAGACTTGGTGCTGATGTTCAAAGCCTCTCAAATACTTATTTCCAAACTGTGTATGCAGGTAACCGTACGGACGATGGTTCGGATGTGGAGTCAGAGCCAGACCTGCCCCTGAAAAGGAAACAGAGACGCAGCCGCACCACCTTCACGGCGGAGCAGCTGGAGGAGCTTGAGAAGGCCTTTGAGAGGACACACTACCCCGACATCTACACTAGAGAGGAGCTCGCACAGAGGGCCAAACTGACCGAGGCTCGTGTACAGGTGGGATAAGCTCACTTGCACAGATATCTGTACTTCCCTTGTACGGTTTTGCAACTGAATGTATTGAGTTTAACTATCTGATTGGCTTTTAGACCTCCTTTTGGAGTTGTTTCTTCTCTTGTCATCCAGATGCCTCTGTTTATTGCTGGTGTTTGTTATATTTATTTATTCAGCGGAGACTAATTGTTTGACCTCCCCTCCCCTTCGGGAGTACATCACTCTCAGTCAGATGACAGTTGGAGCTCTGCCCTATTACTTTCACCCAGAGTCTTTGGGATGCATCCTGACAGTTTGTGAACCCTGTAGTTCTATGTAACATCACAAAGCAAATACAGTAGAATTATAGCAGCAGCTGCACTCTGAGCTAGTGTGAGACAAAAAGAGGAATGAGGGAAAAAGAGAAGGGAAGAAAGAAGAGCAGACAAAATGCATTCCTGATGGATTTCTCATCTCTTCCCTTGGCCGGCGATCGCTTCCCAGCACTTGAAAGCTGGCCGCTACTTGTAAATCCCTCTACATATCAGAAAGGATCCCTCTCTTTCTCTCTGGGGACTATGTTCCCTGACAACAACATTAATCAATCAAGTGCTTGTAAAAGACTCGGCGAGGTGGGGGTATGGGGGTTTAGGTTTCTCCAAACTCTCATCCTCATGTCGCAGTCCGTAGATCCCGGGTACCTATGTTTAGGTTCCACACCAGAACATACACATCGACGGGGTAACTGATTTAACATATGTCTTTGTCTGTCTCTGAGCATTCAAGGAAGAAGACATATGTGTCTAAATAGTTGCTTCCACACTCTTGGGAGAATTTTGAGAGATTTATGCTATGCTTGTTTTCTTGCAATATTTCACACATGATGTATTTAGGAGACCGATTTGCATTGATTGTAGGTTTATGTCTGCTAAGCTCTGGTGTATGTAAAAGCATTCATTATTACTTAAACAGCGTTTAAAAAGATAGAGGTGTCTTGGGGATTTTGAAAGGGAAAAAGGGAAAGCCCAGAGTTAAACAACTAGAACTCTACCATTCATATTAACTGTGATAATAATAAGCATAAGCATAAAAACATATCTAATTGTTCAATGAAAAGCAACATGGTTGTCAAACACAAGCATCTTCTGTTCCAGCATGTTATGGCAACCAATGAGCTTGGCCTGCAAGAATCCCCTGGGGGTTCTTGACGTATTTATGGTAACTGATGTAAATGACAAGAGATAGGACCAGAAGTAAAACCTTGAACAAGGCTGAATAACCAAAAGGACACATCTCCCCCTCTCGCATAATAGGGCTAAAGGGATATCATGTGAAAAGCTGAGGTCTTCGAGCCATTGATATAATTTGTTAATGCAATTTTTCTCATAATCTAATTCTGGAACACTTTGAAAATCTCCAAAGGTCAACTCAAACCGAATCTTCCAAAAAGGTCACCCTGAGAAAGTGACTCTGCTTAAGCACAGTAAATATTGGTCATAGGTCTTCAGTGTTGTTCGGTGCTCAGTCTAGTGTTGAGGGGGGATTGTGGCATTTCTCTGTAGAGTCTATTGTGAAAGTCGATCCCCTCCCCAAAGCAGCCCCCTCCAAATGGGGATTTCATGTGTGGTTTTGCCATTGACTTTTAACTGTTAAAGGAGTCAGTCTGGTATAGTACTCATATAGATTTACTCATAAAATTGCAGTTCATCATAGCTCACACTTTGACCTCCCATTGGACTGACATTAAAGGGTACTTGATAATGCGTTTAACCCACCCAAAACACTAATTCAACGAGGTGTCCGAGTTTGGCATGAGACCCAACAAGATATTCCATGGCTCGTACGTGCCAATTTATGGCAGCTGCTTTGGCAGAGACTTTTTCGAGTGTTCTAATAAAATATGGCATGCTGTTTCATGACAAGAATGCAGGTCTTCTTCATGCAACTACCATTAGAGGCGTTTCACAGAAGTTCCCACTGGTTTGGCTTCGGGTATGTCGGCAGGTTTCTGTATAGAGATTCCTCCTAGGCCAGAGTGAGATCAGACCTTTGGCCGGGTTGGTGACCTGCTCTGCCACAGCTGTGCAGACTCATCTGGCAGATGTCAGTTTAGTGGGGAGTGGAGAAGAGGGCACTGGGGTGAGACAGCGGCCAAAAGAGGGGCCTCTCCACCCCTGGATCATCAACTCCAGAGCGTGTTAGACAGCCCTCCTTCTGCAGTCTCGGGCAATGATATGCATGGCAAGTAAAATAGAGAGCAGGGTTGTAACCATTTGAAATTAAACTCAGAATAGCTTTTAAATTCCAGAATTTGAACTGATGTAACAAACAGGATGCGGAATACACTTAGAATACAAATTCAAGTGTAATGAATTAGAACTAGATTTTTTATCTAAACTTTAAACGTGTTTCGGAAATTAAAAACACATTTAAAATGCCTTGAAATTTAAAGGTATATATATTCGTAGATCAAATGAATAATAGATAGATAGATAGATAGATCTAACTACTGAATGTGTCTTGGTTTAGAATAATATGATAATCAGATAGTTATGAGAATAACTGCACCAATAATCCTGGAGAGGTGCATTTATTTTCAAGTGTGAATTCCCTTTTATTTGAAGATCTCCATCCTAACCATCTTCATCAAAACTTTAGTACATCCAGTTGCCCCAGCCTTTCTCAGATCCACTGCAGTTCTATCTGACAATTCAGGTACCCCAATCCATATCTCACCCAGACCGGTTTCAGTTTAGTTTGATGGTAGCGGGGATGTTAAAGGCTGGTGACAGGGTTATGTAGCCTTGCAGAGGCTTACTCCCTGTGGCTTCATAGTCCTGCTGCTTTACTTCCATGAGGTGAATGAGTACCACATAAATGCCATGTGACATCTGAGGAAGTCGAGCCACCACTCAGACCATTAGTGGAATGAGAAACGTTTGCAGGCCGTTCTAAGTGTTAGCTTGGTGAAACAAAGAGAGAATTTTCAACCAAGTGGAGAGTGGCAGAAAGGCTGGTGGTTGTTATAAATCATCCCCGGTGAATTGAATTGCATTCTGTTCGTATTCATTTTGAAGTTTTTAAGAGGTAACGGCAGGCTCCACTTCAGTTAGCAGTCATAAGAGAGCCGCGCCGCTGGCTCATGTTCCTCCTTTCTGACATAGATCCCCTTTCACAAGCAGTGTGCATTTAGCATGCCGCTATTATAGTTAGCAGAATCTAATAAGGTGTAAATATTTCCCTTTTATGAAGCGTAGAAATCAATTTGGCAGGACGTTAGCCGTTCTGTACCTAGGAGTTGTGCGTTTTAATGCTAGCGTTGTAATGCTAGCTATAAAGTAGAGGTTGTGTAGGTCATAAAGATATTTAGCATATAAGGTGCATAGAATGTATGTATGAAAAATACATAGACTAATTAAATGGGAAAGACAGGACAATTAACTATTAATGCACTTTGATGTTATGTTTTGATGTTGTCTCTTTATGGTTTCTCTACAGTTTTTATAATACATATATACATGTCATTTATATATTATAAAAAATCAAACCGACAACCCAGCTTATATAAAAAATTATATATATATATATATAGATATATATTATATAATATATATACTATATATATAAAATAATATTTCATATATTTCCAGCAATTCTTTGACCCCGAGACCAGAAAAATGCTAGCAAAAAAAATCCCATCCAGCCCAACAGGCAACTCTGTTCCTGAGAGTCTTAGCTTGTGCACCATAAAAGAATAAATAGGATTTATAAAGACTGTAGAGAGCAAAATTGTTGCAATGCATCAGTGAGAATGTTCTAACAGTTTTGCATTATTAGAATTTAAATGACTTTCTTTTAGACGCTTTGTGTTCGTTGATTCTTATCTAAGTAATCCCAGTCTCCTTTTTGCAATTCGCGTTCCCACTAATGTTAATTAGCATAGCGACAGACAGAGAGAAAAAGAGCGAGAGAATTCAAGCGGGCCACAGAAGAAAAGATTTGTTTGATGTAGTCAACACATTGCTTGTCAGACTGAAGTTGGTTAAATCGCATTTGTTGGTATAAAAACAGATGTTGCCCTTGTTTAATGTTCATTCCTTTCAAACACGAGGTGAATGGCCTGAAAACTTTTTAAAATATCCCTTAACAACATTTTCCTTAAGAAGAAACAGGTTTGAGTGGAGACTGTTGTTGTATCCAACACTATCCTGGATTTACGGGCGACTGTTTGCAGTGACTTATTAAGTGCACACGTGTGGATGTGTTTTGGTGTACACAGCGGTCTCACAAGCAAAGGACTTGAGGTGCAGGAAACATCCCGTAAAAGACAGGAATAAGAAACATTGTGCGTGTGCACACAGGTTTATCCTGTTTATCCGTGACAGGTGTGTGCAGTAAACACAAATCTCCATAGATTCCTGCATTGGACACAGGGACAGGCCTGAGCCCAGACGATGCTCTGTCTTTGGGTTTATAGTCTAATGATTGAAACAAATGCACACATGATCAGCTAAACATACAGTTTCTCACACGCTTCACGATTTGAGGTGTCGTAAGCTATTTATACCTTTGATTGATTCAATGGGGTTATGCACTCAAAAAGAAAATTTACCCCGCCATTTCAAAACCTGTATGACTTACTTTCTTCTGCAGTACCAAAAAATATGTATTATATAAAGCGCTATGAAGAATAAGAATAATAAGCGCATATAAAGAATATGTAAACGCTATATAAATGAATGTGACTTGAGTTTCACTGTAAGGAAAGTCAGAAAAGACACTGAAAAAAGTACAAAAAAGACAGATATTATTTCAAAATATCTTTTTTGTGTTCACAGAATGAATTTATCGTTTAGAATGACATGAGGGCGAGTAATTAATGGCATTATTTTCATTTTTGGGTGAACTGTCCCATCAAAAAAAATCGTGCAAATGTATTCAAATGCATAATCCAGCATTAACGGAACTTTTTTATTATTTTTATTTTGGGCGTAGTTGGTAGCATATTATCCTGTATCGGCCCCATTGTTTCAGCTTTCTCCCTAAGAACTGCTGTCAGTGGACGGTGCTGAAGTGGTTTTGGTGTGGGCTGGATGAAAACCGTCTCAGCGGAGGAATTAGGCTGGATTGCAGACAGCAAGAGGGGGAATCTGGGACTGTTCAAGGTGACTTTGTGATTGGGTTCCAAATCCAGCTCAGAGGGTACGACTGGAGCGACTCACAAAACACACACATAATAATCTCAGCAAGGCACTATGATGACGCATCCCTCTGTGCTATAAAACAGAACTGTATTTATTTAGGCATATCGGGCTTAATGTTTAACTTAATAGAGTTAACTCGTGCACCTCTGTGACGCCACGTTGCTTTCAAAAGCAGCAAATTCACTTAGACAGATATGATTAAGGCAGACGGGAGCACATGGTAAAGCCACAAGATCTGCTGGCTGCGTCGTAAGTGCTCTGACCACAGGGATGCAGGCAGCTCGCTGAGAATGATGCATCCTAAATCTTTTTATGAATTGCCATAGCATTGTGTGGTAATGCACGTGCACAGTTTATGTGTGAGGATGAAAGATGAAGCAAAAAGCCAGAGAAGAAACAAGCCAGTCTTTGAAGCGATAAAAGTTTGCTTTTCTATGTTCCTGTAGAAGAAATCACAACCCAAATCTCTGTGAAGTGACGAGAGTAAATTCACTTTTGCTTAAAGATTTCACAAGCATCTTAAGAAAAAGTTGCAAAGGCAAGACACTACAGGCAAAAACACTGATTTTCATGCACTGGTCAGTTTTGAGATTTTGGGCTGTTTGGCTTTTCATAATATGCTGTTTCAGACTAGTGGAATGAAGACATCCAAAATACACTTTTAAGTGTTTTATTACACTTTATCTGTTTGCACCTGTAGATTTCATTTACAATACTAATCTTTAAAGCCTGTTTTGTCAAAATGAATTTTTTATCTCCTGCGCTGAGCCAGAAATCTACACTTCAGCACTTCTATATTTTGATGTTTGTTTTTTTACAGAGGGGTTTGTTCATTTATCATTCGATTTAGATTATATTTTATCCCTAAAAACATGGAGTGATAAAAAGAGATAAAAATAACTTTAGTTAACACTTTAGTATAGGGACCAATTCTAGCTATTAACTAGTTCTTATTAGCATGCATATTACTAGCATTATTAGTAACTTATAAAGCACATATTCACAGACCATATTTACTACATCCTTATTCTACCTATACCCAAACTGTGGAACAACGAGTCTTTACTACCTATTAAAAGCAACAAATTAGGAGTTTTTTAGGGCCAAGTTGTAGTTATTCATTGAGAACGACCTTAAAATAACGTGTCGACCAAACTTTCAATATTGAAACAAATGAAACAAGTGTGTTGAACTGACTTTATTCAATGTTCAGATTTCTGTTTTGGAAATGTATGCAAATTAGTGCATGTTTGATTAAATAATGCCTAATTTGCATATTTAAATATACAATTTTAGAAAAGTTGTAATACAAAACAATTAATCTAGTGTGATTAATAAACGGACAGCTATGGTGATACTTATTATTTTAACCTATTCACCTGTTGTGTCATATTAAAGGGGGTACTTTCTATATCTCTTTTTATCATGCCATAAATCAGAATACTGTCAACAGACAGAAAAAAACATGATATTTTAAGAATAAAATGGTATATAAATCAGACACATTTACCCTTCTGTAAAAACCTTGAGAATATTGATGGGAATAAATCTGTAAAGTTTGGTGTAAGTGTTGCATAGAGTATGGATTGTAATTAAAACTTACAGATCCAAATACATAAACTAAACACTTACAAGTGTATTTTGGGTGTTTCCTTTCAACTAGTCTAAAAGAAAACATGATTATTGAAGCAAAATCTCAAAATTGACCAGTGCATGAAAAAACAATGATTTTGTCTGTAGTGTCTTGAATGAAACTCTAAACAATGCTACGAACTATAAAATATTCCTCGCTGATGTCACAGAAGTAAGTATCTGAACTTTGCGGCAGAAGAAAGAAGGCCAATTTGGATGAAAGGATGAAGGGGTGGAAAGTGGGGTTCAGAGGTCAAGGGTCAGGAGGCACAGCAGAGCGGGACACTTTTGGGTTGGTGGGGGAAGGACAGCCTTCTTCCATTCTTCATAACCTGTTTGTCCGATTCCCAGTATGAGATCCGTTCGAATCCCAGCACATGCATTCCCCGAGCTTCTTCAGGACGCGAGACCATCCTTTATCTGTCTGCTACACCAGGTTCAGGCTCAAGACAGGCAGAGGGGGTGAAGCGTCTCCTCCTAAACCCTTTGAGAGGATGACGGTCGGGTGGGGGTTTCACTTTCTGAGAGCGTAAGAAAGAAAGATTCGAATCCGACGCATGAAAGTTGGCGAGCCATTGAAGTCATCTGAATGAGATGCTAGCTGTTAGTGGCCTGACAGTTTTGCACATGGACAATGTAAGCAACGCTTTGTAAGAAAGAGCCAGCGAGTGTGTGTGTGTGTGTTTTGTAGAGTGTGTCTACGGTGTCGTTGCATCAGAATAGAGTGTGTCCCTGTGTGCATACCATGAAAGTGGAGCTCTTAAAGGCACGTTTAAAAAGGGACGCCCACTCTTTGTGGACACTTTTCAGCCTGGTGTATTGAGAGGCCTTTGTCTCCACCTTTCATCTGGACGCACAATGGACCGGCCCGTTTTAAACACAACGCTAGATGAACTGCCCTGACAGTGTATTAAACGCGGATGAACTGCCAGTGCATGGCATAGATCAATGTCCTCCAAGCTTTCGCATACACAGGACTCCGGTCTTGTTCCTGTGGAATAGAGCGGGCTGCTTTCAGAGACGCTAATTATATTCATGTTTTGATGGCGGAGAAGCTGGTTTAAAATGTGCAAATTGTTGTCGTTTTAAGACGACTGCCTGAAATCAATCTGCTTTGAATGGACATTGTTTTGGTCGGACTTAAACAAAAAACATTTTTTAACATTGAAAAGCGACACATTTTGCCTTTAAGTAACAAAGCCATTTGAAGAGTGACTTCCTGAATAATGTAAACTGAGAATCTTTCTTTTTTTAGTGCCTCTAATGATAGAAAAATGACCCACTTTACCTTTAATCCTGCTGTTAATAAAAAAGGTCCTCCATTTGTGTTAAAGGGATAAATTGACCCTAAATGATCAAATATATATTTCATATTTTAGTCTTTGACACAATAGTAAAGTCAAGACAAGTCAAATGTATTGTGTAGCCTTTTCCAGGTACCATTGTTTTCAAAGCAGCTTATAACGGAAAATCATGATAAATCATTATAATATAGTGATAATATACGTTAAAACACTGGGCGATAATATAGTTTGCATTTTGCAACAATACAAGCAATCAAGCTGTTGAGAATTGCTACTGTATATATGTATAGTATATATCACCTTATGCAATATATGTTGGCAGGTAAAGTTGGACTTAAATATCTAACTTTATATAAAGAGCTGCATGGTAATATAATTATTTTATGTCATGAAATAATAATAATAATAAAAAAAACAGGCAGCTGAGATTTGCTATATAGTATTATTTATTGCTTTAATAGTATGCTGTAATGAAGTGTCCCACCCCCCCCCCCCCCGAAATTGTGTATCCTGATATTGGATATTTGCATATGCATTTCCAATTTTGTCGTTTGTCTGTTTTTTGCATCCCTCTTCATGATGATTTTTGATGAATTGCATGGAAACCAGTGGCGGTCAGTTTGACGGCTAACACCATCATAGGCACAAAATTTGTATAGCCTTTCCAAAACACGCATACAGTATATGTCAAAACATGCACATTTAAGACCCCAAATGAGGAAAAAAGTCTCAAAATTTCAAATAGTTTAGCCAATTTCAGGTAGTTTTAAAATGCTTCCACACACAAAAGGAAGTTTTTGTCCATAAAGTGCTTTTTATAGAAACTCAATTTTTTTTTTAATGAATTGTCCTTTTATTTTATCTGCATTAATTGAGTAAAACCAAACAGTTAGTATTATAGCTTGATATGAAGCAGTATGTTAAAGATGTGACGGATGTCTGTGTGTGTACGTGCCCGTGTGTGTGTTTCAGACAACACCGCTGCAGTAAAAGTCCTCTAGACTCTCTTTAAATTGTCCGACAGGTAGACAAACATACTCAAGATGTCTGTGGAGGAGATGTGTGGGCTACCTCTGACCTGTTTACGACCTCTCGTCTCTGATGGCAGCTCAGAGCAGCCTGTTTATACAGATCACAGCTTTAGCCACTTAACTAGAACAACAGGGACCTCAGCATATGCCAAGAGGTAGTTTCTCATGAGGACACGCTCTCTGCCACACACATGCCCATGAACCTGTCTGGCTGACAGCTGATTGCTTTCAACTACATGTCATGTGATGAAATCGTGCTTAGAAATGGGGGTTTGGTTTGTTTTGTTTTTGGGTTGGCCATCTGTCAGTCTCCGTTTTTTTAATGCATTTCCATCTTTATTAGGTCTGTTCAGCACCGAGATCAGGTGGCGCAAACAAGCGGGAGCATCGTTTTTGCAGCAGTCACGCCACTTGTTTGCCCGGAGCTTTCCGCCAACGCGCAGCCACCTTATCCACCTATCAGTTCCAGAGTCAACGTATCCAGCACCACTCTCTCACCAGTAGTATACTGTACGTAAATATCCAAAACCTCTATAGATACACACTAACTTCCTTTTTTTTTGCAAGGTGCTTGATCACACTGACAGTAAAGACCTTTAGTAATGGTTCCACAGATTTGTATTTCTATAATGCTGTTCTTTTGAACTTTCATCAAAAAAGTTTCCACAAAAATATTAAACAACAAAGCTGTTTTCAACATTGATAATAAAAAAAAAAAAAAATGTTATAATAAACTCCAGAGACTGGAGTGATGATGATGGAAATTCAGCTTTACATCACAGAAATATATGATATATGATATAATGATAAAAACATTTGAATATAATAAACATTTAAATATATTAAATAGAAAAAAATTACATTGTATGTATGTATGTATGTATTAGTGTATGTCTCATAGTATTACTATTTGTACTGTATTTTTGATCAAATAAAAACTAAAAAACGAGTAAAAGACACATCTTTCAAAAATATAAAATAAAATCTTACCAACTCTTTTGAACGGTATATAACCCTGCAAAAACAATGTGCTTACAACAAAAGCAGTACTGCTTTATTGGTATAATGGTATCAGATGATACTGAATGTGTGCCATATTCATTGCAATACCATGGTGCATATCCAATAACATATGTGACCCTGGACCACCAAACCAGTCATAAGGGTCACTTTTTTAAATTGAGATTTATACATAATCTGAAAGCTGAATATATAGGCTTTCCATTGATGTATGGTTTGTTAGGATATGACAATATTTGGCTGAGATACAACTATTTGAAAATCTGGAATCTGAGGGTGCAAACAAATCAAAATATTGAGAAAATCGCCTTTAAAGTTATCCAAATGAAGTTCTAGCATCACATTACTAATCAAAAATTAAGTTTTGATATATTTATGGTAGGAAATTTACAAATTGTCTTCATGGAACATGATCTTTACTTTAATATCCTAATTATTTTTGGAATTAAAAAAAATCTATAATTTTGACCCTTACGATGTATTTTTGACTATTGCTACAATTATATCCCAGCGACTTAAGACTGGTTTTGGTATAGGGTCACATATGGTGTTGCCACAGTACCAGATGTAAAAATATCCCAGTATCGGCAACACTTTAGATTAGGGAACACTATTCACTATTAACATGTTGCTTAATACAGCATATTACTAGCTTTTGGGTGTTATTATTCCTGTAAAAAGCACGTAATGAATCTGAACCATATTCTAGTCTCTCCACCATACCCAATACCTACATAATACTACACACCTCCCGACTATTAATATCATCAATTTATTATTTTATTAGGAAAACTCTTAGTTAATAGTCAATATGTGTTTCAGAATCTAAAGTGCCACCCTAGTATGCTCTCTGTGTTTGTGTTTCAGATGGCAGCAGTACTTTGCACCGGCCGCAGCCTCTGCCGCCCTCCTCCATGCACCAGGGCGGGCTCTCGGCTGACAGTAGCTCTGCCTACGGCCTCTCATCCAACCGCCACACCTTCTCCAGCTATTCAGAAACTTTTATGAGCCCGTCAGCTTCAAGCAACCACATGAATCCCGTGAGCAACGGCCTTTCGCCGCAGGTTAGTGCAGAGGCCTCTTTCCAATGTGAGAATGATGAAAGGCATGCTGAATGAACGCCAGCATGGTTCAGAGATCAAGAACGTTGTCGAGTTAAGCTAGCATCCGCTGCTTGTGTGGAAACGGATCATTTTTGCACTGATATGGAGAAACGAAAGTGTTTTTTTTTTCTTAGTTTGCTTAGTTTTTCCTAGTCTGAAAACATTATTTGAATTATTCCCAAACCTTTGCTGTTTTTATTATCAGAAATCGTCAGCATGAAATGGCTTTTACTTTAATGTGACGTAATTCAGAACAAAAGCAGATAATTAGCAAGAAAAGTTAAATTTATGTTGCTTTGGTCAGAGTATAGCACAATATATATTTGGGTACATGAGAGTGAGTAGGTGCTATTTGACAGGAATTGCTTTGTTTCTGCACTCATTTCTTATAGTGTTTGAATCTCTTGTTGTGTGTCTGGGTTTGTGTTGCTGTGGTTGAGTTTTTGCTAAAATTAGCCTCTTTGGTCCCCATTAATGAGCATTTAGGGTGACTTTCTCCAGAAATGGTGCTGTCTTAAATACCCAGCATTAAAAATAACGTGTATTGATGCAAATCGCATGTAAGGAGTGAATTATACACAATTATCCATCAATACTGGGCAGTCTTGCCGACCCTCACCAACAAGATGTGGCTAACAAGCATAAAATAAGATTGAAATGGTGTGTAAAGAGTTGAAAATGAATTTCAATGCTGCATTTGTCCACAATTACCCTTTCGTTCACACATGTTTTATTGGGGGTTTCCTTTTCTCTCCCCTGCGCTCTCAAAGCAGATTGAGAAACATTCTCTGTATTACCCTCTTTTTTTCCAGAGAAGAAAGAATTAAGGATTTGGTGACAAAAAAGAGCTTTTCCCCTCGTAACTACAACGTTGGAAGGATAACATGGGCGTCTTACAGTGAGAGAGATTGTTAATCGTGGCACAGGGGCTTTGAGCACTAATGCCTTCGCTCCAAACCTCCGTAAATACCAGCAGACATGGAGGTCTTTTTTCTATTAATGGGAGCATTTAACACTGGCGACGGAGACACTGCCTCTTGCTTCCTTCTCAGCTGTGCTTAAACACTTTCTCCTAATAAATAATAAATGTTTTTTTTGTCTAATGCCATGGATCTGGTCTTCAGGCTTACATGGAAGAAAAACAGATTTCAGTTTTCTATGATTGTTTAGATTTTTTTTATCAATGTATTTCTGTATACTACCACATAAAAGTTTGAATGCTTGTTTTGATAGTTTGATAGTTTTGTAGATTCATATAAATTGGTCCAACATATGAAATTCCTTACAAAATAAATAATAATCTAATAATTTTTTATTTTTTTGAAAAGTGTATGGGTTTGACTAGATAGTGGAGGACAAGTGTGCAAAATATATTTCAATATTGTTTAAAAAGCATCCCAGATTGCACCTGGTTGTGATATTTCTTCGCTGCAAAAACTATTATTTTATATAATAATAATAATAACAAAAAAAACTAAACATTGTTTTTATTATTATTACCCAAAATGTCAGTTTTCTGATCCAGGACCTCTCCATGTGTCTCTCATCCATATGGAAGAGTCATTGTGAGGAGATAAATGCAGTTTCTGGCAGGAGAGACAGAGTTCAGTTACAATTCAAACTGTCTGCGCAACCATAGCAGCTTTCATACAAGGTTTCACAAGGTGCAATAGCATCTGCTGGGGTCATATCAGACATCGCTTAGCCCAACCTCAACTCTGATTCGTTGTTTAGTAAAAGAAGGCTGGCTGTTCTGTTCAGTAAAAAGAACCTTTTCCCTTTCCAAAACATCAGATGTCACCTTGCCTCCTGTGACACGCGCAAAAAAAATTGTTTCTTATTTTTTTAGATCAAAGATAACTCCTTATATTGCAACTTTGCGACAACCCTTCTGCGGAGATAAACGCATGTGTTCGGACGAAAGACCTATTTCTCCAAACGTCTGCTTTTGATGGGCTACTGGTAGCTGGTAAAGATTGACCAAAATTCGGCTGTAAATGGGATGTGGTGGCCGAGTTGGGCCGGTAACTGACCCCTGCTGATCTCAGCACAGGTGTTGGTGTAACCCATCCAGACAGACGCATTTTTCCCATTAAGGCAGTAGAAAGCTATCACCATCGGTTGGTGTTGTCATATTCCCTTGATTATAGTTTAGGCTGGCTCTGGGAGTGATGCAGTGTCAGATGGTCTATAGGCATTGCTTGGCTGGCCTTCAGATATGTTCTGCCGTGATGTTTGACTTTCTCAACTTTCTACAACTTTCCGACTGCATCTCTGGAGCTCAGCCAAAGTGATTTTTGGGTTCTTTTTTACCTCTCTCACCAAGGTTCTTCTTCCCCGATAGCTCAGTTTGGCCGGACGTTCCAGCTCTAGGAAGGGTTCTGGTCGTTTCAAACGTCTTCCATTTAAGGATTATGAGGCCACTGTGCTCTTAGGAACCTTAAGTGTAGCAGAAATTTTTTTTTAACCTTGGCCAGATATGTGCCTTGCCACAGTTCTGTCTCTGGGTTCTTCAGGCAGTTCCTTTGACCTCATGTTTCTCATTTGCTCTGACATGCACTGTGCGCTGTAAGGTCTTACATAGACAGGTGTCTGGCTTTCCTATTCAAGTCCAATCAGTACAATCAAGTACCCACTGTATATATATAAATAATTTTTTATTTTATGATTTTATTTAAGAATTTTAAAATTCCCTCTCTCTCTCAATTTATTGATTACATGGTCTTAAAATAATAAAATATAATTAAAAAATATATATATATTTGATATATTTCAAATATATCAACTATTCATATTTCTCAGATGGGGGAAAAAAGGGTTGCACTTCCAATCACGTCAGCTTTGATTATAACAGAAGTGATCAAGTCCAGTTTTGCGTCAATAACAGTGGCAGGACGCATGGAGTGATGAAATGAAGAGGAAGGGAGATGCATGTGGAGTGTTGTAGGAAAAAGGATGAGGATAACAGCAACATTGAAGCTCTGTGTTTGGTCTGGCTGCAGGGCTGCGGGTAGCTGAAGCATGGTAAATGTAGATCGAGTGACAGCTCAGGCTCTTTCAAGTGAAGAACTGGCAGATTGAATGGTGAAACATGAATCTGGATGCAATAAAAGCCAGGACAGAGCAGAACTCACACTCTCTGCTCTCTGTTGCCTGCTCGACCACACAAAATCACACATACAGTACAGTCTCAATGAATCTCACCTAAAATGACCGCTACTCAAATCAACATGGCTGATACAAACTGATTCCAACTAGTGCTGGATCGATATACTTGCAATGCCGATTAATCTGTGAATACTTAGCTATTTTTGGAAATTCAGGAGACTGCTTGGTTAATTACCTTAAACATACACTAATTTATTAGATTTTTTTTCTGTTTTTCAAAGAAGTCTCTCATCACCAAGGCTGCATTTATTTGCATAAATATATCAAAAATACAGTAAAAACAGCAATAAAGTGAAATATTATTACAAAATTTTCAATAATGTTTCATAGTAGTTCATTACATTTAACATGTTAATTATTCCTGTGATGTAAAAGCAAAATTTTCTGTTTGCATATTCTACAGTCTTCAGTGTCAAATGATTCCTTCGAAATCATTTCTAATATGCCGAGTTGTGTCCAAGAAACATTTATTTCCAAAATACAAAAGTATTAATACCAAAACAAAACTACTGGTAGTATAAGCAACTTCAGTGACAATAGAATGCATTGAAAAAATCCCCACTCTATAAATCAACCATGATACACACTTGAACATGCAATAAGGATTGACCAGGATTACAATAATGATTCTGATTGGTTACAAAGCCCAAAGCACCCAAACACGTATTTCAGCATCCATTCATGTCATCTTAAAACTTCTAAATACGACCCATCAGCATCATCCTATAACATTACACTTAATCCTCAGGAATGAGGACACTGCAGTGTTGTATGGAACTGTCACGAATGTGTGGTGATGAAGCAGTCACTCCCCTCACTCAACTGTTTTATGTGGGGTGGGCCAGTAGCCGCGCTCCGGGTTGGGTCTCCAGCAGATGAGCACTGACACGAACCCCCACACCCTGCCCGTTAGGGAGAGAGAAGCAGTCGTCCACTGTTCTGCCGGTCTTCAGAAGATTCCACACACACACCGCACAGTCCCGGCCCTTGAACTGTTCTGGCGAATTTTGGGCCAGTCACACGACAACAGATAAATTACATGATACAACAGAACAAAAAACAAGGCCCACCATAGCTATCATACGTTCTAAGTATCACACAATGACTGAACCAAGTTGGACAGATGAGGGTTTAGACCAAGCCAGGTTAACGATCAACCCCACCCAATGGGAAGGAAAAAGACGATTTGAGATTCAGTAGTATTTACAGACTTGAGTCACAGTTTCGGGTCACTCGCCGCATGATCACGGGGCCTATGATTCATGATGCAGAAAGCACAGAAGCAATCGCGGATCCACTCATAAAACAGAAAATTCAACAAAACGTGGAATGTCACAGAAATGGCAGTTTTTGGCATGAATAAATCCAAAAGCAGGGATGTACACTTAATCAAATTTGCGCACGAACTGGTGATATATGAAAGACTTTAGATGCAAAAAAGTCTGAGATTTTATTCTTCAAAATTCGCTTTTTCTAATCGGGCTCCTAGGAAATATCATGGACCATTTGGAAAACAAAAGGCAAGTCAAAAACCTGACTTAAGAACATTGTAAAGTTTGAAATACTCAACATAAACAAGAAGCCTGATAAAAAAAAACAAATGCCACTAATGTAAAACGAAAAAAAAAAAACTTCTACAGACAAAAAATCTCAAATGGCATTATAGGTTTCGCATCTGACGTCTCATCCTCTGTTTTGATTATGAATTATAATCCAGAAAAATTAAAACAGAAAACACAGAATTTGAAATACAAAAAAAATGTCTTTCTTTTTTGACACATTGCATTTCAATTAATTAGAAAAATTAGAGAAATGCGACTGTTTTGACCACTTTATCTCTACATGATGTAATTTAACCATTAACACAGAAAACCACTGTGTTAATCCAGAAACATTAATAGGGAAAAAATTTGGGGAAAAATAAAACAGAATTTTGGGGAAAAAATAAACCGATTTCTTACACTGTAAATAAAACCCCCCCCCCGTAAAAGTAGGGTGCAATGTATCGTATTAATATGAAGGAATTTTCTGTATTAATTTTTTTACACGGGAGCGTTTTGCCTATTATTATTTATATTTTGCTTGCGTGGTCTTAGGTTCTTGACTGGAAACTCCATTAAAAATACTGGATAATATTCTCGGCCAGAAAGGAAAATTACCCATGTACAGTTTTCTTGTAACAGTGTAGGGCCCCCCCAGTCAGGGACTAAGGGGTGACATTACAAAGTAACCCCCCCCCCTCCCCCCTCCTCTACCTGACAAATCTGCTTCTGCTGTCTTTGAAAGCATGGAGCCAGATAACAGAGTTCCCAGCATGGCTCTCTAGAATGTGCTCTGCTCTCCTGGTGGTCAGGTTCCACATATGGATTGCACCTTTACCTGACCTAAATCACACAAACATCAAGATTATTATTGTACACAACAAGACAGTATTAAAGCAATCAAAAGGCTGAAGGTTCATTTAATGAGTTTGCACCAACCCAGAGTAGAGAAATGGTGGTCCATCCCCACCACAGCAGAAGTGCAGGCTGTTCACTGTGGCCCCTGAACCCCTCAGGATGTACAGTGGTTCTGGAGGAGGACGGGACATCACTGTAGCAACACGCGCCAGTTTAACCATCAACAATGATCTGTATCCTAGGAAAAATAAATGAATAAATAAAACAGTGCCAGTACTGACATGGTCATTGATATATTGTGTAAAAAAAAATAAAAAATCGAATTCAACGTTCAAAATCACTTGAGGCGTCCAGGCGTTGTTGTGTTGTGTGGTGTGTGTGTGTTAACTTATTATATATTATATACTATACTCTATACACTCATATGCTGTAGTCTGTATGTATATATTATCATATTGCATATATGCTACCTATATGTATTATATATATATATATGTATAATGTAATATAGTATCTATATATATTGCTATCATATGTAGTACTTTTGATACTTATATTTCCATACCCAATTTAAAACAGTACAACACATATTAAGCTCCCCCCTAATTAAACCAAAATAACTACATAGCCACAAACAGAGCCATTTTTCTCCTTTGAGTGGCGACTGATATTGCTGATTTTAGATATGAAGCCGCCCGGTTAATGAAGACCCTTCTGCTCAGTGTCATCTCTGGTCACCTCTGCCCTCGCACTGAAACTGGACCCACAGGTATTTTGGGGAAGCTCATTTCGGAAGGTTAGTGGTTAAATTGTGCATGTTAATCTGTCAAGCGGAGATTCTTCACTGCCCTACCTTCCTAATTAAGAGTCGAGCCCCCATATGAACCCCTTACAAAGGGGACAGTCACTAAATGCCCCTCTAGTTTCTTACAGGAGACCTGGTAAGGGCGGCAGTGGGAGATTTAGGAGAAACCGTGCCCCGCGTGACCTATATCAACCTTTTTTTTACCTTCTTTTACCCTTTTTTTTTTTTTCTTTTCACCACCTACCAAATTTTACTTTAATCAACGTATTACCACTCTTTACAGTCAGACTCAAATCATCTACTGCTACCTCTTTGTCCACTTTTGGTAATCCTCCTATATCAGACCTGCTTATCAGGACCCTTACCCCACCCCTCCCAACATAGTACACTTCCTCCCCACACAGACCCCGTCTACTGCACATATAGGGGCTGAAATTAAACCTCTGGTTTGGGCAACTGTCTGTCCAGCTGAATTATATCTCAAACTGATGCTATTTACCTTTCTAGTGTGCTTAGGAATGGCCTACTTGTTGTTTTATTTAAACTACATTTTTATTTTTTTTAGCAAAGGCGGAGGAATGCACTACTGGACAATTGTCTGTGTGACAGTGAGGTTTTCAAAGCTTTAAAGAGGATTAACATGCCCATATTGTGAAGTTCGCTGCACCAGGGCTGCTTGACACACGAGTCTGGAAACACACACATTCTCGTTGTGCAAACACCATGCATCAAAACATACCTCTGCCAATATGGTGCACGAAGAGTAAAAATAAAGATACTAGTAATACGATTATGTGAAGAGAACTGTTCCTAATGTTTCAACAGCACATTCACTATGAAAGTATGAACTCTTAGTTACTTTCCACATTTCAATGACCATTTGTGATCGTTAATACTTAAATTAAATTATGTTAATTTAGTAGCATTAATTGCAAATGTCTACTTTCAGGAATGAGGGTTAACACACAGTTTAATCCAAAGCATCAACTTTATATACACAGGTGCATCTCAATAAATTAGAATGTCGTTGGAAAAGTTCATTTATTTCAGTAATAAAACTCAAATTGTGAAACTCGTGTATCAAATAAATTAAATGCACACAGACTTAAGTAGTTTAAAGTCTTTGGTTATTTTAATTGTGATGATTTTGGCTCACATTTAACAAAAAACCCACCAATTCACTATCTCAACAAATTAGAATATGGTGACATGCTAATCAACTCAAAACACCTGCAAATGTTTCCTGAGCCTTCAAAATGGTCTCTCAGTTTGGTTCACTAGGCTACACAATCATGGGGAAGACTACTGATCTGACAGTTGTCCAGAAGACAATCATTGACACCCTTCACAAGGAGGGTAAGCAAAAACATTAATTGCCAAAGAAGCTGGCTATTCACAAAGTGCTGTATCCAAGCATGTTAAAGTTGAGTGGAAGGAAAAAGTGTGGAAGAAAAGATGCACAACCAACTGAGAGAACCACAGCCTTATGAGGATTGTCAAGCAAAATCGATTACAAGAATCTGTGAGTGAACTTCACAAGGCATGGACTGAGGCTGGGGTCAAGGCATCAAGAGAAACCACACACAGACGTGTCAAGGAATTTGGCTACAGTTGTCGTATTCCTCTTGTTAAGCCAATCCTGAACCACAGACAACATCAGAGGCGTCTTACCTGGGCTAAGGAGAAGAAGAACTGGACTGTTGCCCAGTAGTCCAAAGTCCTCTTTTCATCTATTGACCCGCAGTCAGTTGCTTTTCATTTGGAAACCAAGGTCCTAGAGTCTGGACGAAGTGTGGAGAAGCTCATAGCCCAAGTTGCATTAAGTCCAGTGTTAAGTTTCCACAGTCTGTGATGATTTGGGGTGCAATGTCATCTGCTGGTCCATTGTGTTTTTTGAAAACCAACGTCACTGCACCCGTTTACCAAGAAATTTTGGAGCACTTCATGCTTCCTTCTGCTGACAAGCTTTATGGAAATGCTGATTTAATTTTCCAGCAGGACTTGGCACATGCCCACACTGCCAAAAGCACAAAAAGCTGGTTAAATGACCATGGTGTGGTGTGCTTGACTGGCCAGCAAACTAACCAGACCTGAACCCCATAGAGAATAAGATATTGTCAAGAGGAAAATGAGAAAAAAGAGACCAAAAAATTGCAAAAAAAATTGAGCTGAAGGAACGATTAAAGAAACATGGCTTCCATACCATCAAACTCCATGCCACGCCTCATTGAGGCAGTAATTCAAGCAAAAGGAGCCCCTACCAAGTATTGAGTACATGTACAGTAAATGAACATACTTTCCAGAAGGCCAACTATTCACTAAAAAAAAAAAAAATTTTCTATTGGTCTTTTGAAGTATTCTAATTGGTTGAGATAGTGAATTGGTGTTTTTTGTTAAATGTGAGCAAAAATCATCACAATTAAAATAACCAAAGACTTAAACTACTTCAGTCTGTGTGTATTTAATTTATTTAATACACGAGTTTAACAATTTGAGTTGAATTACTGAAATAAATTAACTAATAACTAATTTATTGAGATGCACCTGTATATAATTATTATTTTTATATATATTTCCAATATTTATATAATTCCAATATTGCATTGTGTATTATGTATTAAACTGCAAAATGTAAATGTATTACAATTTCATTGAAAACTATATAAACACTAAAGTTTGTCTGGGAAAATAATGAACAGCATTTGCTATGGTAGGATTGGTCGGCAATGTTTGTTTCCACCATCATTATTTAGTTCCAGGACACTTAGGTTGTAATTTAATCAACTTGATTGCATTAACCTATAAATGTGGTTTTGTGTTGGTGTGTTTGTATATTTCTGTGTTTGTGTGAAGATTCAAAGTGTAACAGTTCAGTTGTTTATTTGAGAACGGTTCACCTGTTACAGCTTATATCATCCAGGGAGCATGCGAGTTAGTGTGTGTGTGTATGATACAAATAACCCTTTTGACAGCCAGATGATGTGATTTTCACAGACTACTGCTCCACACTCTGGAGCTCATTGACCTATCACTTTGATCAGAGTGAAATCCTACTCTTCACATATAGAAGACTGTGTCTGTTTGTATTCTGGTTGCTTTAAACTTTGGACACATATGTGAGGGTGCATTGGTGTGTGAAGCATTTTCTTTATAACTCAGGCTCTGTCACGACACTTCCCTCACCAGAAGACCTCCCCTGAGTTGTTAAGGAGAGCCAATGATGTTTTATGAAGACAATGGAAACACTGACCACATGTGTATCACATGCAAAGACACACACATGCTTCATGCACATCAGTGGAACAAGACAATGTTGCTTCTTTGTTGTGTGTCAAATGAAAATCGATCATTTTCAAAGCACACAATTTTGCTCAATGAATATTAAATACTAAAATCTTGAATTCATACTCCTGTTCAAATTTATTCAGGTTCAGATCCCACGCTAGCACACATCAATTTATCCTTTTGTAATGAAATGGAGTTTTAATTGAGTTCCAGAAGATGTAATGGATTAACTTCAAAGCAGTGAACTATTTATTGTGTTCCTGTGGCTCAAACATAACATGGCACTAGCAACGCCAAGGTCATGGGTTCAATTCACAGGAAAAGCATGAACTGATTTAATGTATATCTTGAATGCAATGTGGCTAAAGACATCTGCCAAATCCATACAGTGACTATATTTAACTTATCTCAAAAACACTTGTACAACTGAATAAAAATGGAAACAATCCCTCAGAGCAGTCTAGCAAGTAATTTCAAGAAAAATAAGGTTATTTTTATTATTTATTAAAATATATTACATATTTTATTGATAATATTTGAAATGATTTTCAGTCCTCGTATTTTTTATGAGGATTGGACACTAGAATCCAAGCTAGACCAAAACGGACTAGACATATTGTAAGAGTGTTGTGCAGCTGACCTGGTTGTCAGACTCTTTGAACTACATTAGCAATACCCACGAACATCATGGTAATCCAAATCACCCCTATAATGCACGAGACTTAACAAAGTATTTAGATGGTTATCTCTCTTCTCTCTTTCAGCTCTTGGACATAGCAGTGCTGTATGTGGATGAATGAATGGCTTATCGGACACAATGAAACTGTACGACAGTGGCTTTACACAATAGTGGGATCAAGGTGCACAAGGACAACTATATATATATATATCATATATATTACTATATATATATTATATACAGTGATATTAAATATGTATTGTGTACCCTTAAAGTTAAATGTTTAAATTAACTAATCATTTAACTAATAAAAAATAATTAATCTTTAAATAAACTAATAATTTAATTACACTGTTAAGTTGATTTTAGTTTTTAGTGTTTCATTCTTAATTTAGACAAAATAGTCTTGAAGTAAAAGTAGAGGAGAAACTTTTGCTTTGAATATCCAGATCTATTATTTTGTTTAGAGGTAATGAATTCAGTAAGGCCTGAATGGTGTTTTTTCTTGTATTTATGTTCTTTTTAGCCAATGTTTGCAAATGTTTTAAGTTAGGGCAGCTTCCAGGTGTGCCAACTTGAACAATACTCATAGGGTGGCGTAGTTTTGCACGCAGTGTTCATGACTGACTTTCCTGTTTTTTCCCTGTATTTATGTTCTTTTAAGCCAATGTTTGTAAAGCATGCTTTAACTCAGCAGGGCAGCTTCCAGGTGTGCCAGCACACAGAGTGTGGCACGGTTTCGCATGGCACAATCCAGTGTTCTGGACTGATGTCCTTTCTCAATCCTGTCCGGCTATCTAGTGGCAATATGAGCACATGTGATGATGACACATGGATGTGTGTGCTAGAGGTTGGATGAGAATGGATGTTTGTGATCACCACATCAATAGATATTTTTATGGAGTTCTGTGCTGGATGCAGCAGTGTTTAAATGCATTTCCTCTTCTCTCTCTTTCTGTTATATGATACATATTAAATGCACAGTATGGTTTGAAAAAGCAGGTCTTATTTTATTAAACACAGATCTGTTTCTACTCCTGTTTCTCCACTCCACTCCATATACACATTCACATTCCTGAACCTGTATGTTTTGCTCTTCTTTTCTTTTCAATTTGTTTTTCCTGTGGCTCTTCTCCTTATCAGGGAAACACAATGGCTCAATATCTCCATGTCTGATTCATTTAAGAAAGTATATAAAATTTTGCAAAAGCAAAAATCCTTTTTTTAATAATTTTTAAATCTGTAATTTTTGTTTTCCTCTAAAAAAATATCCTGATGAGAAATTTTCTTTGAGAAGAAAATCTGTATACGGTAATAAATCCTGTTTTTAGAAAATATGTAATAAATTGAGTTTATTTTTTAACTCATTAGCAAATTGTTTATATTTTGATCACAAACCTCAATTTTGTGTTAGAATTGTGCTTAAAACACACACACACAAACATCAAACAAAACACAAAAGAAAAAACAAAACAAAAAATTGCCGTGGGTAAGAAAAACTTAAACATGGACTAAATGTTTTGTTTTGTTTTGTTGTTTTTTTGCAGTGACACCACTGTTTAATTGATGTTTATAGGAAATAGGTTCACATAATGGGCATAAAGTTGCACAAAATACAGTATGAAATAGAAAAACATTTGTAAGTAAGTAAAAATTTACGATAGGAGACAAAAACCCAAGAGAACAGACAGGAAAAAAAGGGTTTCAAAAGGCTACTTGCAGGACATTAAAGGAGTCACAGGTGCAGTCTGTGTCAGATGTTATTCAATACCCCATAGTACCCACATCAGGAAAATGTGTCAAGATATTCTCGGGCTTATACACCTTTAAATATACAGTTAATTCGTTAGACAGTGTAAGATCATGTGTGAGTCTGAAAAAATGTCATATAATTGGGTGTAAAGTACAAATGTTAAGGTTAGTGCTTGTGTACCCATTGTTGTTATAAGATCAAATACCGTAGTTAGTCACTTAGTGTGCAGTTCGGTTGGTTGTAACAAACTGCTCTGAAGCTGCTGCTGGATTTTCGCGTGGAATACACTGCAGGTCCAATTGGCACCTCTACCCTCATCCAGGTGTCAACACCCAGTGGACACCCAGCAAGGGAATGTATACAATTACAAAACAACAATACACACACACACTTAGACCAAGGGGAAATACTATCGGACAAGTTGTCGCACCATGTCTCTGGAAATTCAATGTTCCATCCTACTGTCTCTGTATTTGAGTCCAAGCGGTCTGGATGTTACAGTGTGTAACTGGGAATCGGGCTGAGATGATAAGACAAACTCTCTCCTCTGGTGAGCCCGTTTGGTTACTAGATAGAGAGAAAAGCAAACTAAGTGAAGATGACATTTAAAACAAAATCGTCATACTTTTCTCTCGATATTTTAGGTAATGCTCATATTAACGGACCACTGTATTGGGCAGTGAACAACAATATGAAAATGACAGCAGCCTTCAATCAAGATTAATGTCTGAGCTCAATGGGACACAAAACCCAGTGTTGACCTTAGGACAAGAGCCTCACTAAGATAGGACAGCTAGAATGGAAAAGTTTTAATACTGTTACATAAGAAGATGAGAATGCGTCTCTGGTCTCCCAGTGACGAGAAACGCCCACGCCGTGGAGATGAAGCAGAAAGTCTATGCATTAATCTACATAACCCCGACATTTTCCTCCATACACAAACCATAACATCTGCTCTGCCAATTTGTCTCTGACCACCCCAGCACTATGTTACCCAAACACCGATTCCTACGTCAAATCCCACTTATGCCATTAGCCGTTATGTACCTCGTTCCCTGACCAGGGGAATGGAGGAGTCACGTCGGTGACCGATGAATTGGGATCTCATTTAGAGAGACCAATCTACTTTTTTAAACTAAACGAGCCAATGCACATTGGCATGCGATGATTGCATCCAGCTGCCGCTGATCACAGCGTGAGCATAAAAAGGCACCCGGTGCAACGCATACCAGGTTTCGCTGAGGAGCCAAGCCGGTGACCCGGCCGCTCAGTGGTGGTACAGCAGCCATGGCAACGGGACGTGACGTCTCCATTCCCTCCCTCAGGGAACGAGGGCTACATACGTAACCGAGACGTTCCCTTTCAGTCGGTCACTCCGAGTCACGTCGGTGACCGACGAATTGGGATCCCTACCAAAGCGCCATGGATGCTGCCCCTTCCAGTGTCCTGTGCGAGCCGCCTGTGCCCCTTTGTGGTGTAGGCCAGGGTTTGCAACAAGAAGACCAGTCACTGTTGTTGTTGCACTACCCACTCAGTGAGATTGGATCACACTGGGAAAACATATCCGTTCCACTTGGAACAGGAACGTTGCGGAAGCCCCATCCTTCCCGAAGGAAGTTTCGGAAGCACTTACACATATGAAATCCGTTTAGGTGCATATGGAAGATTAGAGGTGATTGTAACCCTCATGGAAATGGCAGAAGTCTGCTGGAGAAACACAGACTCTGAGGCTATACCGTGGCCTCTACATATGGAACCCAGCCCTCTTCCGGTTCTCACAGATTTATCGAGTGAGGGCCTGGTGCCGGACATTCCGCCACATCTGGCTGCCGAGGGGATAGAGGAGCTCGACAGGGCCTACAGTACGGACACTCTGGAGCAGTTTTAGCAAACCGACACTAAACCGGGGCCTCTCAGTTCCTCTACCCATTTGATGTGAGAACACAGGAGGATACCAACTCCACACGAAGGCTATAGAATCTAGAGAACGTGTTGGGGGTCGCCCAGCCCACAGCTCTACAAATATATGTCAGCGAGGCGCCACGAGCCAGCGCCCAGGAGGATGCAACACTCCTAGTAGAGTGAGCTCGCAACCTGAGCAGGCAGGGCACACCCTGTGCCTGATAAGCCAGGGTGATGGCACCCACAGTCCAGTGGGCCATCCTCTGCTTAGAGACGGCCTTACCCTTCTGCCGGCCTCCGTAACAGACAAAGAGCTGGACTGAGGTCCTAAAGCTTTGTGTCCGGTCTACGTACCACCTTAATGCTCGGACGGGACAGAGCAAAACTAGAGCTGGGTCTGCCTCCTCCAAGGGCAGCACTTGCAGGCTCACCACCTGATCCCCGAACCCAGCGGCAGCCTCCGTGGGAAACTGTGACCACATAGACGGGCCGGGGCCTCACGGATTACATAGGAGTCAGCCCCCCCCCCCGCCCAAACTCTGCACGCAATGCCGACCGAAACAATGAAATGCAGGTCTCCTACCCTCGTAATGGAGGCCAGTGCAAGCAGGATGTCAGTGTTTTGAACCCATTGAGAAGGAAACTTTAGCTTTGTTTTTTTTTTTTGTTTTCTTTTTTTTTTCTCTTTTTTTCTTTTTTTTTGTTTTTTTTTTCTTCTTCTTTTTTTTCATGATGTTTTGACGATGCAAAGGCTCAAATGGGCCTGCTGTAGTGCCGTGAGCACCAGAGACAGGTCCCAAGAGGGTATAGAGGAGGGCCGGGGAGGATTTAACCTTCTGGCCCCACTAAGGAACCTGATGACCAGATCATGCTTACCTACCGACTTACCTTCCATGGGGTCATGCTTAGCAGCAATCGCAGCGACATAGACTTTAGGGTGGAGGGGAGACAGCCTTCGCTCCAGCCCTTGCTGCAAAAAGGAAAGCATGACCCTGATCGGGCATCTCCGGGGGTATTCTCGGTGAGAAGAACACCACTCGACGAACAGGTTCCATTTCAAAGCGTAAGCGTGTCTCGTAGACAGTGCTCTTGTCGAAGTGATGGTGTCAGCTACCTCTTGGGGTAGGTCACCTAGAACCTCCGCATCCGTCCAGGGACCAGTCGCCAGACGGTGAGTGCCGCACTGCCTCCTGTACCAGGGACAGAGAAAACCTCTCTCTCGTCGAGATTTTCCAGATTTTCCACCCGGCCCTCCTCCGTAGGAGGGAGAGGTGCCTTCACCATCCCACAAAAAGCAGCTTCCTCCCACTCTGGGTCACCCGTCCCAGGGTCTCTTGCTCTTTCACTCACTGCCAGGTTTGACGGGGGCCTGGACGGGTGGGGCGGCCTGCTTGCTGGAGGCTGCTGCGGATGCGGCGCGGGAGCAGGGGCAGACATAGGGGGCCATCCTCGGCAATGAGCAGGCTGGGGCGCTTCGGCCAGCAGATGGGTGGAGCCAGCAGCTGCCTGCCGGGGCAGGGTCAAGCTCTCGACCGCGTCGCCGAAGAGACCGGTCTGGGACACAGGGAACTTGAGGAACCGAACTTTATTGACATCCCTCATGTCGACCAGACACAACCAGAGGTGACGCTCCTGGACCACAAGTGTGGACATCGCGCAACCCAGAGAACTCGCAGTGACCTTCGTCGCTCGGAACACAAGGGTCGTAGCGGTTCAGAGCTCTTTTCAGAACTTCGGATCAGACCACCCTCGTGCAGGTCTTTCAGTGCCTTGGCCTGATGAACCTGCAGTAACGCTGTAGCGTGTAAGGTGAAGGCAGCTTCTCCACAGGCCGTATAAGCATTGCCAGTCAGGCCAGACGAGTACCTACAGACCCGGGAGGGGAGGCACGGTTCGCCCTGCCGGTTGGAGACAGTATTAGGACACAACTGCATAGCAACCGACCGCTCCACCGTGGGGACCCTTGTAACCCCCTAGCTGCACCACCATCGAGGGTGGTGAGGGAGGAGGAACCAGCAGGTCGGTTTCCGGCAGTAAAAGGTGCCGTCCATGACCTGGTGAGCTCCTCATGCACCTCCGGGAAGAAAGGCACTGAGGCGGGGCGCTGAGAAACAGCGCGGACCACCCCGAGAAACCAGTCGTCCAACCTCGAGGGCCCGGGACGCGGTGGAGGTTTTCACTCGAGCCCTACCATCTCGGCGGCCCGGGAAAGCATAGCCAAAATCTCTGTATCCGATTCAGGCCTTGTCACCGTCCTGGAGGGCGGCAGCGCAGCCAAACATTCCTCTCCGATCGACGAACTTCCCCGATTGGGCAGTGACGTTAATACCCGACGTCATCAGGGAGGAGCACCGAAGGATAATGCTGAGTACGCTCTTTGAAGAGGGCGCAGAGTGTTCCTTTGGCAGCTAAAGGATTGCGAGGAGAAGTTCAGGTAGAGGAGCACGTGGTCACCTGAGGTTCTGGTTCCCTCCGTGGAGGTGCTGCCAGGCGACAGAACCAATAGATAGGGCAGGCTACCCCGGCAAACGGATCACAGCTCCCAAATTCCCCCCCCCTGGAGGAACTACCGGAGGCTGGCCCACAGAACTCGAACGATCGGTTCACTCTTCCAGCATATGGGAACTTAATCATCATCCCGAATGCCAACTCAGCCGTGTCTTAATGCCCAGACACCGTGATGGCACGCCGCTCGGTCCACATCACCCAGCGCCAGTAAACCACCAAACCGAATCCCAGAAAACACACACGCGCGTTCAGAAATACCTGGCGCATCCTTACAAAAACGACACGCTTACACTTGTACCTTTTTTAGAGATACAGAAATTGCGACCTCTTTCTAGGGAATGCTATTTTACGTACTGAGACACACAGGGGAAACGGCCGTTTGCAGCACGACAGGGGGTAGTGCAGCCTGAAGTGCGCAACCCACTCGACACAGGAACGACCACCGCTGAAGCGCCGTTCGCCAACACAAAAAGCTCCCGAGAGCATGCTAGACTCGTCACACACAAAGCAGTTTGGTAAGAGCAGAACAATGTTGTCGCTCGGCTCAGAAGCAAAAAGCCTGGTATGCATTGCACCTGCTGCCTTTTTATGCTCACGCTGTGATCAGTGGCAGCTGGATGCAATAATCGCATGCCAATGTGCATTGGCTCGTTTAGATTACACTCGAAATAGATTGGTCTCTCTAAGCGAGATCCAAATTCGTCGGTCACCAACGTGACGTCGAGAGTGACCGACTGAAAAGGAACCCAGTTCCTTGAATTTAGTGAATTAAATTCAACATGACGACAAATCATGTAAAGATTTTTTTTCTTGATGCTCATTTTTTCGGTACTATTAATTCATTCAGAAATACATTTAAAATGCAGTTCATAAATAAAGTGACTTGAATGCAGCTCTTCTGTGATTAGAATGCTTTTAATTTCTGAATGGTTTTCACTCTGAAGTAGTCTATTATTTCTTATAAAAAAATATTTTATCAAAACTGCTTGACTGTTTATTAATATTTGAAAAAAATAACATTATGGTTCAACCAACATGCAGTAACATGCAGGGGGGAAAACAATGTCGAAAATGTGTCAATAATGAAGAAGTAGAAAAACTAACTTTTTTAAATTCTTTAAAAGAAAACCCCACTAGGTAGTTTGGCATGATCTAATATTAATAAGACAACTTTTATCTGCCAAATCAAAGTCATGTGGCGCAACACACAAAAAAAAACATAAAACAGGAAATTATATATCATTACTATGTGCCAAGGTTAATAAGTCTCTAAAATATCAGATAATTTGATCTTTGGTTTTAAAAAAAGTCACGTGGTGTGACTCCCCAAATACATAGTGATATTCATAAATTAATGATATTTATATATCTTTATACACTTTTTACCTTGAAAAATAGACACTCTTATTTATGATTGACCCTCATTGACACTTTTGTTTGTGTGTATTCAGGCTGTAAGCCCTGGTCCAATGCCATGGAAATCCTAGATGAGAAAGATGGAATGGACACTGAGCTGTTGGTTTATGCCATGACCCTTATTAACAAGGTACCCGGACAGTATTATGGTTCAGAAATGTCAGACACTTTTAGCACACTCTCAGTTACATGGTGTTATATATGAATTTACTCTAAAATAAAATATAAAAAGTTATATTATATTCTCATATATCTGTGGTGTTTCTGCAGACATTGGCTGTGCTTCCTGACCAGGACACGTTCTATGATGTGGTTGACAGTCTGGAGGAGCAGGGCATGGAGGCCGTGGCCAAGAGACACGTCAACAGGAAGGGCACAGATTTGGACCTAGTGGAACAGTTCAATATCTACGAGGTTAGCGTGTGCTCAGTTTGCTTTTCAATTAGACACCGTCTGAATGATCTTGTTCAAAACTGATGATACTGAGGTCTAAATTCACACCAAGTCCAATGCAATTGAACAATATGAAATTAAAAAATGTCAATTGTTTTTTTTGTTTTTTTTTACAAAAAAGTTGACAAAACATAGTCCTTGATTTGTAAAACTTTAACATAGATGTGATATTTGTTATTTGCTGTTAGTCTAATAATCATGTTTATCCATAGTCAGCCCTTCGTCATGAAGATGGTGATGATGAGACACAGCCTCCTCCATCCGGACACAAAAGTCGGCGTCGGGCCAGCGTAGGGGCCACTCCTGAGAGGCGGGGTTTGGAACGTCGCCGCAGCCGAAGACACTCGCTCCAAAATGGGAAAGGCCACACTTCTGCTCCTTCTTCCCCCTGCCACAGCCACATGCCCAACATCCTGCCCCTCAATGGCCAGAGGATAGACGATATCAGTGAAAGGTGAGAAAAGAGAAAGAGAGAAATAGAAGTTGACTTGAATAAATTATATTGTGTCTTCTACTACATTTAAAAGCAAGTGACAGAATCCTTTAAACAAGGATTTAACTGAAATTTCAGTTAAAATATCTTAAAAATTGTCGTCATGTAACTGGAAAACTGTATGTATATACAGTATATATATATAATTATTATTATAAGGATCTAATATATTATATAGATATAGATATATATATTAGATATATATATACGGTAAGAAACTCAGTAACTTGTATATTGATTAATTATTATGCATGTATTACTATTATTACTTACCAAAGTTTTTAAATGTAAAATAGTTTTGTAATATAACTTTCCAGTCAAAATACAAAAACAATATATATTTAATTAAAACCCAAATTGGTATGTGACTTGTTTTCAAATAATATACTCCATTGGCAGTGTTTTTATTTATTTATTTGGTTAGTTGTTTGTTCACTTGTTTCTTTATTTAATGTTAGACAGTATATTATTTTAAACAATTTTAAACAATTGACAAATAAATATTTTATTTTGTACTTTTAGATATTTTTTTACTTGGCAACTAAACAATATACAGATTATGAAAATGTGAAAACAAAAATATGACACTTTCAATTGTTGTCTTGTGAAATCTATGAAAAAGTGAAAGTGAAAATCCTACACTAAACCATTTTTTTTTGCCCTCCCCTGACCACATATATTCGTTTTCAGCAACAAAACACTACGTGTAGTTCAGGATGTACTGATTTTTAAAGAACAGGAAGCAGTTTTATATTGGGTGTTCTATCATGATACTTTTCACATGAGAGTTTTTAAGTCCCAAAAAAAGATGGAGAATTTAATAATTCTCCGAGGGAGAGACTGGGAGCACTTGCTAGTCTACAGACATTCATATTAATCATATGCACACGAGGGAGGCGGTGGGAACCTGTGAGGCTGAGAGGAAATAGGAAGTTACTGAAATATGGAGTTTCGAGCCATGCATAATTCTCAGGGCTGTAGCACTACATGAGGTACTCGATCTTGTTCTTGCATTTTTTGTTGTAAATTATAATCATAAACTGAATCCGTATCCTTTGAATGTTTCAAAGGACAAAGGTGAAGGCATAGATATCCAAACTGGGAATCACAGTAGTATATATGAAGCTAGTATAAAGCTTCATATGGTTTTTCTCTCATCCAGCGAGTCACTTGTAAGAAGGGACACGGTAAGGTCACGTCAGGCAGTGGAGAGAGAGAGAGTACAGGCCAGCTCAGCCACTCTATGTTATGTTGGATGTATTCTGTGTCTCAAAGCAGATCTTACTATAGGTGATACTGAATTACGGTGCCCCGGAATATTTACTCGCCAGTGTGTGAGATTGGTCATCGCATTTGAGTAATATAACTCACTGTGTGTCCTGTAATCAAGAGTAGAGATCTAATCAAGTTCACCAGTGTTTTAGCTGTATAAAATCTTTGTGAGAATAAAATATATAAGTTGAAATGCAAACAAGTAGAAAATAAATGTTTAAGCCTCAAATTAGTTCATAAACTAAAATTAATTTGTATAATATATAGAATTATCTATATAAATATATCTACATTTCTGATGTCCCCAAAAAAGAATATTTTTAAGAAAGTAATATCTTTATTTTGCATTAAATGAAAAAAAGGGACAGTAAAGAAGACTCGATTTATTATACATGCTGTTCTTTGAACTTCATGGTAATATATATATATATATATTATTATATATATAAGTGGGGCCAAAAAAGTATTTAAGTCAGCCACCAATTGTGCAAGTTCGCCCACTTAAAAAGATGAGAGAGGCCTGTAAATTTCATCATAGGTATACCTCAACTATGAGAGACAAATGAGAACAAAAAAATACAGAAAATCACATAGTAGCCGATTTTTAAAGAATTAATTGGTAATTCCTCGGTAAAATAAGTATTTGGTCACCTAAAAACAAGCAAGATTTCTGGCCCTCACAAACCTGTAACTTCTTCTTTAAGAGGCTACTCTGTCCTCCACTCATTACCTGTATTAAAGGCATCTGTTTGAACTCGTTATCAGTAAAAAAGACAACTATCCACAACCTCAAACAGTCACACTCCAAAACTCCACCATGGCCAAGACCAAAGAGCTGTCAAAGGAACACCAGAAACAAAATTGTAGACCAGCACCAGGCTGGGAAGACTGAATCTGCAATAGGAAAGCAGCTTGGTGTGAAGAAATCAACTGTGGGAGCAATTATTAGAAATGGAAGACATACAAGACCACTGAAAATCTCCCTCGATCTGGGGCTCCACGAAAGATCTCACCCCGTGGGGTCAAAATTGATCACAAGAACTGTGAGCAAAAATCCCAGACCCACACGGGGGGACCTAGTGAATGACCTGCAGAGAGCTGGGACCAAAGTAACAAAGGCTACCATCAGTAACACACTGCGCCGCAGGGACTCAAATCCTGCAGTGCAAGACGTGTCCCCCTGCTTAAGCCAGTAAATGTCCAGGCCCATCTGAAGTTTGCTAAAGAGCATTTGGATGATCCAGAAGAGGAATGGGAGAATGTCATATGGTCAGATGAAAAAAAAATAGAACTTTTTGGTAAAAACTCAACTGGTCGTGTTTGGAGGAGAAAGAATGCTGAGTTGCATCCAAAGAACCCCATAACTACTGTGAAGCATGGGGGTGGAAACATAATGCTTGGGGGGCAGTTTTTCTGCAAAGGACCAGGACGACTGATCCGTGTAAAACGAAAGAATGAATGGGGCCATGTATCGTGAGATTGTGAGTGAAAACCTCCTTCCATCAGCAAAGGCATTGAAGATGAAACATGGCTGGGTCCTTCAGCATGACAATGATCCCAAACACAACGCCCGGGCAACGAAGGAGTGGGCTTCGTAAGAAGCATTTCAAGGTGCTGGAGTGGCCTATCCAGTCTCCAGATCTCAACCCCATAGTAAATCTTTGGAGGGAGTTGAAAATCCCTGTTGCCCAGCGACAGCCCCAAAACAATACTGCTCTAGAGGAGATCTGCATGGAGGAATGGGCCAAAATACCAGCAACAGTGTGTGAAAACCTTGTGAAGACTAACAGAAAACGTTTGACCTCTGTCACTGCCAACAAAAGGTATATAACAAAGTATTGAGATGAACTTTTGTTATTGACCAAATACTTATTTTCCACCCTAATTTGCAAATAAATTCTTTAAAAATTCTACAATGTGTTTTTCTGGATTTTTTTTTCTCATTTGTCTCTCATAGTTGAGGTATACCTATGATGAAAATGACAGGCCTCTCTCATCTTTTTAAGTGAGAGAACTTGCACAATTGGTGGCTGACCTAATACTTTTTTTCCAATGATATTTTTGATTTTTATTATATATATAATCATAGTTTTCACAAAAAAAAATGTTAAGCAGCACAACTGTTTTAAACATTATTAATAAGAAGAAATGTTTCTTGAACATCAAATCAGCATATTAAAATGGTTTCTCAAGAATCATGTGACATTTGCAATCACATAAATACAATTTTGAACAATCTTATTTTAGAACAAATCTGGTTATCTTCTAAAGTATATGTATATTTTAAAGATGCTTACATGTTTTTACTGGAAAGCGAGACCAAAACTGATTAAAATATTGATTAAAATATAGTAAAAGTTTGTTTTTTATATATATTATTCCAAAGAAAATCTAGATTTGACTTTAAATATCTGTTCATGATGTTTGTTATATTGGCCATAGTACTAATATATATTAGCAACCAAGATCTGTAAACTGTAACTACTAACAAAATTGTTTACCGTGAACTTGTGCCTGTCTGAAAGCTGCTCAGCACCTGCGGTCAGATATTGGCCAGAAAAGCAAGAATACTCCTGTCATTATCTCTTTATATCTCCCGTCACTTTCCTCCTTTTGTTGAGCTATACAGACTGCTTGTGCTTTTGATTATTGATGACAGAATCTGCTGTTAGTGATGGCTTCATGGGTTATTTTTTCTTAGAGCGGTTTGGTTAACAGATAGTTGAATTCATCTCAGTCAGTCATCTGATCCTGACATCTGTTAGCGAACCCACCACAGGAAATTAGAAGGACCTTTGAAGTGCGGTGTTTTCCATATTAGTAATAAATACCAGTCTACTGGGAGATGGAGAGAGAGGCCCTTGAGCAGTGAGGCACGGGACTTCTCCTCTTCCTCCTAAAGGTCTTAATCCTTTGCTGTGTTGACTGTTTTGTAACTCAGTGGGTCTCAACTGGTGGGTTGTGACCCAAAAATGGATTAGTTTTAGAAATGTTTTGACAAAGGGTAGGTATTTTTTTTAGCAATCAAGGAATTCATATTTTGACAGATTCAATACAAACATTTAAAACAATTTTTGCAAATAAATTACATTTCATAGTCTTTTTAGTGGCAGTCTGGCAGCATAAATTCAATCCAATAATTGGATTGGAACTCCATATTAAACAACAATACTAAACAAAAAATGTAACTTAGAATGTAGGTAACATATTTAATTCATTAATATTTATAAAATATTACAAACTAAATAAAAGAAAAAGATTTGTGTCTTTAACTACAGTTCATGTCATATGAACAACCAGTCAGCAACTACACTGATTTATTTATGTGTGCTTGATTCATTAAACCGACTCATTAGAGTTAACCAATACATTGGTACTTACAGATAAAAACTGGGCAAGCAAGTAAAACTGTGTTTACAAGACTAATACCCTTAAATGCATGAGTGTTTCGCCAATCATTATTACATATTCGGGGTCTTTAGCAACCTGGACAATTATCCAGCACGGATGGATCTCTAACTGCTGCAATAGCAAAACACTCTCTTGATATTTTAAGAACAATTACAGAAGCATATTTCGTTACCCTTTGAAACTTAAAAGGGTTCCATTTGA
>JADLZN010000431.1:0-139106 GCA_018155175.1 Sinocyclocheilus anophthalmus
TTTTAATTGTTTTTTTCCTAGCTGCAGCACAGCATGCTGGACCAAACGCTAACTTTAGCTCCAGCGCTATGGGATGTTGGCGCCAGCTGCGTACTTCCACGCCAGAGTTTCAGAGAGATTTTGAAGCAGCTAGAGCAGCACAAGCAAGCTAATAAACTCTTCCAAACTGGAGGAAGCTTACAGTTTGAGCTTAATGACTTGAGCCACAACTGTTCTTGCATGCCAAAAAACAAGCACTCCATTCCACCAGCACTCACTGATTCCATTTATTCTGTCAGAGTGGCTCTTGCAGGCTTTCTCAAGGCCTGCACTCTTTTTACTTTGCAAATCATATAGTGTCATATGGTCTAGAACAGGGGTAATCAATTAAAGTTCCAAGAAGTCCGGTCTCTATATTTCTTTCCCAGCGGAGGTCTGGCTCAGGTAATGTTTATATATGATAGTAATAGTAATAGCGAATAGCTATAACCATTTCCGTGGCAGCTTTGCAAAAAGAAAATGAAAAATCCAAAACAGTCAAAATAAAGCCATTAGCCCTGAAGAGCCAAAGGGCGTGATACACAGAGCACGCACACACACACACCACACACTACACACAGCCAACACACACACACCCACAACAAACAACAAACAAACAAACAACAACAACCAAAAACAAAGCAGTTGAGCCCAATGGGGATACTAATATTAAAGTGTAAGACTATGTATGGCAGAAGCCATATGTAGCTTAGAGAAGCTACGTATGGGGGTGACAGGGTTTTTCCTCTTGAAGTCTGTACATTATTATGTTTTGTTAAAAAGAAATGCAATATATAATACTATAATATAGTATATTATATATATATATAATATATAGATAGTATATATGTTTTTCAGTCTGGCTATTAAACAAAAAAATTTTACTAGCCAATGGCGACTATCAATTGCCATGTGCTTCCGTAGAGTTGCAGGGTTTATGTTCTTACGCGTATCGCTGGTTCGCGATGCATGCAATGCGTGTGATAAGTACAGTCATAATGTCTTAACGAACAGTAAGATATGTTCCCACTGGATGCAACAAATGCCTCGTTTATAATGGGTTTTAATGTTTTTGTCTCGTCGCTCCGGCCGGATATGGCATCAACAGTATGGTGGGTGTAACATTTCCGTCACATGCTGGAGGTATTCGGCCAATCACAATGCACTGGATAGCTGGCCAATCACAGCACACCTCGCTTTTCAGACCGATGAGCTTTGTAAAAATCGATGCGTTTCAAAAAGGCGGGGCATAGAGGAGAAACAATAATATACAGTATGTAAAAAATAATGTTTTTTTTTATTTTAAACTGCATAAACACATTTCATTACACCAAATACACAAAATAATGTTCTTTTTAGCAGCATCATATGACCCCTTTAAATTACATCATTGTGACCTTCATGATCCTACAGCTGCATTTATGACTGAACGCTGTAAGATTAAAAAGCACTGTTATTCAGCAGTGAACGTGTATGGAGTGGTAGAGGATTTTTCCAGAGCACTGAATTATTGGCTGCTTAACTCCTTTTTCTAGCTTGAGAGGTCCTAGTTTGGGCCAGATTATGAGGTTGTGTGTCTTCAACAAAGATCAAGCACTAAACCCTGTAAACCCTGCAAAGCCATGTAAACTTGCTTCTCTCTGCCCCATTTTCGACCACTGGAGACTCTGTCCCTGTGGGGTACAAGTCCAACTTTGCCTGCCAGAACAAATTACTTGCAGACAGAGAAATAGGGAAAGTACTTCTCTTTCTCTCTCTCTCTCTGTGTGTGTGTGTGTGTGTGTGTGTGTAGGAGAGCGGCAAGGACAGCGTTAAAAGACTGGTAGAGGGAAGGAGAGAAGGAAAGAGAAAGAGAGAGAAGGTGGATAGCTTGTGGGCGTTGATACTACCCATGAGGCCATTTAATGGGCAGTTTGGAATGCAGGGAAAAGACTCAGCTGCCTTCTCAATGGGATTCTGTGTCTTTGAAAAAAGAGAGAGAAAGAGAGCAAGCTTGTGGGAAATCCTTGCCTGACTGCTGCTGTGATGTTGAATGTTGGCCTGTTTTATTTCAGTTGTGGCAAGCACAGACACAGAGACACTCCATTGCTGTTGTGTGAAGCTGTGAACCTGCACATTTGCCTGGAAGAGGCCAAGCCCTGGAGGCTTTGCAAATAAAACCCATAAAGAGCTCCCTAAAACACACGTTAGGACTAACACTGCCTCCCTCACTATCCAAAGACTTAGCGTGACCAGACTTGTTCCACATTTATTGCCTCTGTCTGTGGGTCTGTCTACCTATGAGTCTCTGTGTATTTGTGTTTGTCTGTCTGTAGGTTTGTTTGGACCTGTCTTATGAATTGTCCTATTGCAGTACTAGCTACAAGGTTAGTTTTTTTATATAACAATGATAGATATTAGCATTGGCTAAGGTCTGACAACAAGTTTATATATAGTATATATATATATATATACTCACAATATCCCAAAAAGGTCATGTCCGTTATTAGGAAACCGTGTAAACCCTTAAGAACATTCCGTTAGTGGTGAAACTGATACATCTCTTCAAGAATGTTAAATTTACAGTGGGGTGCGTGCTAGTAAATATGGGTGGGAGGGGGGGGCAAACATTTATTCTATAACTGCTTAAAATGCGTTTGTTTAATTTAAATTGGATTTTTTTCTTTTTTGTCACAGACATGTATGTCATTAGCACACATCAACAACACATTATTTCATGTCCTCTTTGTACTCTGTACATTTCAAAATGCAAAATTAACAATATATACAGAAAAGGGAGGAAATAATAGATAATAAAGGAACAATGATATCAAAAAATAAAAAAGTAATCCAAACTTAACTAGATGATTGCTTTCTTTTTATTCTCTCTTTATTTTAGATGGATGCATTTCAGGTTCGCCCTAATCCATCGTGAGAGTCGTAATGCCATCAGTAGGCGGCCATGAATTCTGGAGGGCGTATCATAAAACCTGAGTGAGGACCCTATCCACCTCGTACTGACTACCGGACCCTCACCTTATGAAGAAAGAGCTTCACAGCTCTCTGGACCCCACCTGGTGGACCAGCACCCCTTCCCTATCGGGGACCCTGTTCGCCAGGACCCTCAAGGCAATGGATACGCTGGCCACCTCCACTATAGTGACGTTGTACTACTCAATGGTGTCACTGTTAAATCTTGGCACATAGCGGGACAAAACACCTTAACCATGCAGACAACCTACACTTTTTTGTTCCAACATTTCTATCTTCATCAGAGTCATTGTTGTATTTTTTAATTCCTACCATAGTTTTTGTTTAACCATCCCTACAGGCATGCGCGGTGTCACAGGGCGACCCAAATTGTAAATAAAAAATTGTCTGTTTTAGGAGAATTGTCCCTATCGATGTCATGTTCTATGTAACACATGATATACCAAGGCGTACCAGGTGAAATGGGATGGTATCTACAAGAAATTTGGTGTAGGAACAAGAGTGAAATGGGGGTTGATTTGTTACTTTACTGAAAATCTCGGCTCCTGCCTTTAACATTTTGGGTAAGCCTATTCGTATGCATTTATGGCTAGTTCTCCTTAATGATTTAGTTATGTCCTAAGAGTAGTCCACCATGAACCACCAGTCCCTATAGACTGCCATATGTGGTACCTACAATCTCAATGAAACGCAATGGTTTTGGCGACAAGAGCTACACACTACTTTTTCCTCTATGAGGTGAAAGGCAAAGAAAGCTGCTCACGGATTATTGGGCCTGACCCCCCCCAAAAGTTTTGACTTATTTGCCCTTTCTTTTCTCATTGCTCTGGCTTCCTTTTATTTTTTCAGAGGGGAAGTTTCGTAACTTTAGCACGCTCTTCCTCATCTCCATTAATTCCCCTCATTAGGGGCAGAGTGTAAAGCACACAACTCTAGTCTCTACACTCATCAGCGGCCTGAATCAAAGCACCAATACGCAGAGAGCAAGCTATTCTAATAACTCGTTGACCCACCCCCCCCCCCCCCCCCTTCCCCTTTCTTTTCCATCATTCTCGCTCTTCTCACTTGCTTTGGCCTAGTACCATTCTCCCCTCATTTTTATAATAAAAATGAGAGACTCTTAGCAAGAGAGTGAGAACTTGTGAATGGACAGGATATAGTAAAGGAGAGAAATAAAGAGAGGGAGAGACAAATGAGGCTAGTCAAAGCCTTTTAAGAGGTTAATTTTGCAGACCACCATTGCCTGACCATCACCTATGGACAAGGATTCAATATGATGGCTTGTTTAGTTTCGATAAATTGGCTTTGAATTGTGTTTGACGGTGTAGTTTTAATCTATAGCACTTAATGAAATGCCCTTACCTTTGTTCTCTCTCTCACAAACCATTTTCTAGTAATCACAGTTTGTTTAAACCACTTCATTAGCAGCCCTGTGCTTCGTTGGTCTAGTTTTGGTCCGTCCGTCTTAATGCACAAAGGTCAACTACAATCTGACCCATCAGACCACATATTGACTAATAAAAGCCTGACCACCTCAGCAAATCTGCTACTTTCTTTTTACAGAAAAACTGAGAAATAGGCAGAGAGTGTTTTAATGCGGGAGGCCGGGTGCCAGAGGAGAGGGAAGGTATGGATAGTGTTGATAAAGCAAATACCTCTGAAAAAGTCCCATAAATCTCCAATCTCCACTCTTTTTCCTGTGATGAAGCAACATCTACTATCTACTATCTAATATATCTATTATATATAGATAATATATATATAGTATATAGATATATAGTCTATATACTGGTATATATATATAGCTGATAATCTATAAAGAAAAAACTAAGGTGACAACTTTGAAACTATCATTATGCTTTTAAGCAGTCATGTAACTGCTTTTAAAAGAGTAAATCAAAGGGGGGGGGGAGAACAATGAAGGGAGATCAATACAAAGCGTGAGGGCAAAGAGAGAGTTAAAATTGGGTGGAAGCGACAGACTGAAGAGCAAGCAAGAAAGAACAAAAAAGAAAAGAGGGGTTTTCCGGGTGGCTGAGCCTGTCGGGGGAGGCTGGGCCTGAGGGTGCGGGGTGAAAGGTGGTGGGGTCAGAGTCAGTGGAGAAGGCGACATTGAACAGAGGTTCAATAATTCAAAGGGGGCTCTTAGTCTGTCGTCATTTCTCTCTGCATGGATGTACTCAACCAGGCAACAATGTCACTGTTGGAGGTGGAGAAGTTGCATCATGGATAATTCTGCCTGCTCAGATCCGTCGCATTTTATGGTGAACGGATGTTTCTCGGAGAAAAAGGACTGTGAGGCCCTCTCCTCTTCTCACTATGACCATGAGGAAATTCTTGTTCTTGAGCCAGATATTTCACTCAGACATGCAGAGCAAGAGTGAACATGTCCTCAAGTTCTTTAAAAAACTAGCTTACCAGCTATACATCTCATTAGTTTTTCGCTGTCTGAAACATGGTAACTTATTTTTTTTTTTCTGACACTAAGAGATAGAGCATGTGTAAGATATATTTTTTATTTCTTTAAAACCTGCCGTTTCTTAATTTTTCTCTTTTAATGTTAAGCTTTTTGTTGTTTGGTTAGTACTTTGAAAGACCCTTTGGGTCTAGACTGATAAAAGTCTGAATGGTAGTTCTGTAGTGAAATAAAGGCTCAGGTGTCCTTTGTTGGAATCGTTAGATGTGGTGTACCTCCCTCCCCAGAGGGGGATTATGCGAGGCCAGGACCCTTTAACTACGCCCTCCCTAAGCCCTATCACCCCCTCGCTCTTTAAAAACCCACCGCATTGGGCGCGCATTCAATCATCTTCTCCAGGCTGAGATTGTGATGTTTTGAAAAACTTGACCCCCTAGCACATGTACCCACAGGTGCACTCAGTTGCTACAGAGCCTCCCCTTGCCTTTTCCTGCTTTCCCTTTTGAGATCATCAGCTCGTAACTGTTTCCCCAGGGGTGTGGCGCTAGTGGAATGTGTGTAACCCACAATTTGCCTGGGTGTGTGAGTGTGGATGGAGAGTGAGCTCGGCCGTGCTAAACGCTCTTTTGTGCTGGTTATGCACTAGTACTAGAGTCAGTAAAGCATTAATTTGCGATCTTTCGCTATGGCGTGTGGCAAGGCCTAATGACCTAAATTATGCCTCCACCTGCCCGCCCTCTCCTGCAATCCTGTCCCACCTACCGAGCCCAGGCACAACTGTAATGGGGCACGCCTTGGTCATGGGTGTCCGGAAGTGCAAAGCGCCAAATTACAATAGGAGCCCTAGGTTCTGAGTGAGGGTACGGTATCCGTGCGTGAAGTCCAGCACATGAAGGGGCCTCTGACTCTCAAGTGTCTCTCCACCATAATCTCGGCCCTATCTATTCCTTTGATGAATCAAGGTGCTAATACTAAATTTACACAAACTCCTCACACCCATTGCATAAGTGCATGAAGGCCTGACGCGTTTAGAATAAAGAGTGCACAGGATAAATAGCCCTCTTTGTGAGCATTAGATGAAGCATTAGCATTAGCCGTCGTTCCTGAGCCTTATCCTCTTTTCTCACACAAACACTGGATAAAAGTCCCATATCCCGCTTAGCACCATGCATAAAACGGCGGGATTGAAAGACGGATTAATGAAGAGAAGAGCGCTAAATGTGTGGAAGTGTGAAATGCCACTAGCACTGCAACATTTGTTTATATTGTCCGCTGATTAGCAGGTCATCAACATCAACAGACCGCAAGCAACAGTGAGGCACTTGCTGGCGTTGCACTTCTTATCTCTCTTGAGGAAGTGGAAGATCCTTCCCTTCTGTCTCTTCATCCTTTTTCCTATTTATTTGTATTTTTTAAAACAGATGTGCTCTTTGCCAGTAAGAGCCATGTCCCATTATGGGAATTAAAGCGTGCTGATTTTAATGTTTTCCTTTTATATGAATTTTAAGATGGAATGCAAATGTTTTGAACAAGACAAGCAGGGAGGGACAAAATCTTGCCGCTCTGCAATGTTTTTAAAATCTTGGAAATACATAATTGTTCCAATAGCTAAGCCATATCCTTTCCTTAGCAAACTCAACTGAACAATAGGTTTATTCATGTTCTTCAGTTCAGTCTTGGCTGTCGTAACGGTCCTAAAGCATTTGTGCCTTTTCACAAACACTTTCTTAAGGATCTCGAGAGTTTAGCTCTTTGAAGCCCTTGTCGTTGACATTTAAGCCCACAAGTGTCATTACTGTAAAGAGGGTGGACTCCTAAGCCTACTTAGTGCCGGTCTACAACTTCTCAGTGTGAAATATTGTCCCCACTCAAAAGCAAACTGGCTCCCAGCTTTAGCTTGATCAGCGGTTTGGGGCTACAGTTTCAGTCCTTGTTCCTTCTTGGATAAAGATCTACCAAGTTTCCTGAAACCTGTAATCCTTTACCAAAGTCTCACTGATTCCTCACACCAGAGTTCAGACAAATCCACATGAGGAGGGACTGATGATATCCCACCAAACAGACACATCCTAACATCTGTCACTGCTTGCATCCTGTCTGGTCAGCTCCACATTGGTGCACACCATGAGGGAGTAATGTTATGCCAACTAGAATCAGTGTGTGCCGGGCTATGGTAGGAGTCATAAATCAAGGCGCCGACACTGACCGGACCACGAGCACAAGGGAACTGGTGGGTCGGAGGGCGTTATCGTAAGGCAATAATGAAAGGTATTGCTGTGGGACACTGTGTGTGTGGACTAGGTTATATTGCGATAGTGGCTGTGACGGCTGCATTACACGTATGCCCGCAATTGCACCGTCACCAGTCAAACCTTCACTGACTGTTGAACTGTAAATGGCTGTCAAAGACATGAACATGACCAGAACAATTGGTGTATTCTGGATAACCATATCAAATTAAGAAATGGAGTTGGTTGCTTACCCAGGACTTTTCTTGGCATAATGAATCTAAGTTTAAACGTACATCCATTCTGTTGTTTGCCAAGTAAAACCTTTCGTCACTTCCTAAGAACTTTTCTAGAACTTCCCCATAGTTGTGAGTATAGTTATGACTGTATTACTGTACTCTAGTTGCTATACATTTTTCTTTTTTCTTTCTTTCTTTCTTTTTCCATAGTCCAATGGGTCAAAAGGGCCCATAGTTGAAGAATAGTTTTAGTTTATACTCTAAACTTTGTGGAAAGTAGGGGAACTTTAAATGCCATTAATGTAGCATGACCATAGCTTTTTCAAATGTTTTCTTGCTCTGTAATCATAAAAATGCAACAATGCCTCAAATTGAAGATACAAGCCTTAGAGAGGCTCCCACTGACAACTTCAAGGGCAAGGCTGGTCTGTTTGTTTCCATATTGGATTTGTGAAAAAGGGGCCCTGCTGTGGCCCAGCCAGAGCTCACAGGGGTCAAGATGCCTGGAGCAGTCTTTGGGCACTAGTATGAAATCTCTTCTACTCCTTAATCCCGATCCTTTCATTCTGAAGGGGAATCTTTCACTGTTTTAGCCCTCTTGGTCTAGTACACCACAGATAATCATATGATCCTCTTTTATAGAGCTTATTAAAGGAGTCTTACCATGTATGGCTGTACCATCACATTCCTATGCTTCTTGACCTACCTCTTTTCTTTTTCTTTCACCTGGAGGGCTCAGGGTGAAGCATGTTGTGAGTGGAAATACTATTCAGCATTGCCTGATACTGGAATAATGAACATCAGTTGCTTTCTCTGTTTGAGAAATTCATTCTGAAATTCATTCATTCTGATTCTAGATCCGTTGAATGTGCCACAGTGATTCACATGACGTGTTTCCTTTTATGCGTCTGCATTTTGTTGGAATGATCATAATACATATGCTATCTCAGAGATTTCTTAGAGAGAGAAATGGTTAGAAAGCCTGTTTTGAAGGATAGAGACAACTGTTATCAGTAACTTTACTACCCACTGTAAAACATTAAGCTTGAAGATGTGGGAGACCTACAGTATGAGGTCCCTTTCTCTCTTTCTTTTTTTGTTTGGACTACACTATTGGACTACTACTGTGTAAATCTATCACACCACTAGATCTCACTCTCATCCTAACATGCTGTTCTTGTCTATTGAATAATCTCAGTGGGTATTCAGACAGCATTACACTCGCTCCAGTCCTCTCTGTGTGTGTGAATTTGCTTTAAACAAGCATATAATATCCAGCATTATTTTTGTTTGATATTTTTATTTTATTTTACATGGCCATTTTCCACCTCATTTGTGAGCCATAGGTTTTAATACCAATAATTTTTTTAAAGGTCATATGTTTGAAAGGTTACAACTGTGTGTATCCACTTCTTTTTTAATATTTTATGTTAATGTCCTAGTTTGAGAGTGAGACAAATGGAGCCAGTTGTTAATGGTGCAGGTATTAATATGCCCTGAGGTGCCAACATATCTACCCCTGTGACCTGACCATGATTACACAGATTACCTCGATACAGAATCATCACTCTTCACCTTTTGCTGTCTCTTGTTCAAAAGAGGCACATGGGGATTATTGTTTTACTGGCCCTTCTTAATTATCCCGCTGTGGAATGTTCAGAAATTAATAGAAGAAACCTGTTCTGTGATTGGCTCGGTTAATGCCAAAGCCACAATTAGACCAACTTCTCTTCTCCTGATGCCTCCTTTTCCACTGCACTGTAGAAAAGCATAATCAAGATTTTCTTTTTTCATGGCTAAATTCAACATACATTTTATGTAATTTATATATCCTTACAGGGGATAGAATAGGAATATAAATAGTAACCTTTATTTAGTCTCTTTATTATATGTCATCATATAACATTATAATATCATATTGTTTGATTTTTTCTTTCAAAATTTGTTTTACATCATTTTACATGAAAAAGAATGGACAAAAAAGATTAGAGATGTGCAGAACTACATATTTTCAAACCAGTTGATGGTTTGACTGAACTAATCTGTCTTACCTGACTAAGAAACAAACCATGATCAAATGCGTTTCTTCAGGGCAATTTACATAAGGTGTGCTCTTGCATTCAAAAACCGAACTGAACCAAATGCTGAATAATCCCTGGATTATTTAGTATAAAAGTAGTTAAACTCTCTCACTTATACTTCAGCACAGAATCGGTTTTTAAATTTAAGTGGGTGGAATTTGTTAACATTTAACTGAGTGATGAACAGCAGAGAGGGCCAGAAGTCTACAGTCCGACACTCACTTTAACAACCAAAATATTTACCCACCCTCCTCTCCTTCCCTCCCTCCGTATCTCTGCTTTGTTTCCTCTGCCTGCACTTCACCACCTCAATTCCAGCCACATTTGGATAATTTATACAGCTGTAATTAACCCATTACAGTCACATTAATCTGGAACTGTAATTAAACAGAATGCACAAAAGTCAACAGTAACCCCCGCAGAGCAGTGCTCAACAGCACTCATGTTTGTCTACACGCAGATGCAGCTGGATCCAGCAACCAGTGCATGGTATGCTTTACAATACACATGCTGGTGTTTTGGTGTCCTCATGGTATGCTTCACATCATAAGCTTATCAATGCCTACAAGCACACACAGGTTTTTTCTGGTTCGCACATATACAGTGAAATAAACACTTGCTTTCCCTTTGACTCGTGCAAACTCACAGGATTTAATGCACGTCAGCACCTCAGTCATTAGCACTGTGCAGGGAGCATGTTTGAGCAGTGAGATCATGAACGAGTGAAGTGGCGTAATGTAATTTTACAATGTGCAAGGCAAGGTTTGCGGGGACCCCGTTTGTACCCGTATGCAGGTTGTACCCGTGGGTTCTGTTTGAAATAATGTAAATAGCACAAAAAATAAATAGAACAAACATAAATCAAACAATGTTTAAGTTTTTCAAGTTTGTAGGTGTCCAGGTACAAACCAGAAATAAGCAACTGTAACCTATCAATTGCAATAGTCTCACTACTATCAAAATGTAAATATAGAATAACTCTTGTTTAAAACTACAGCTAGTTCCTTCAAGAGTCAGTGAATGATTTTCCTCTCTTTTATTTTTCCTTGGATTAACATTAAAGAACTCAGGACTACTAGCTAATAAATTAGGCCGTAAGGAAGTTCCCACTTTAAAGACATGCATCCCGATTAATGGCACACATCAATTTCCTTTCTCAACCTGTTTACATTCATTTAATACATAACCAAACGATTCTTTTTAAGATAGCTTTCTAATAAAGGTATTCTTGACACATTTTGTAATGTATTTGCTCTAGTCCTTCAGTGCAAGAAGAGGCAAAACCTCTTAGTTTTTTAAGGGGCTGTGCGACGTGGCTCCCTGTGTGCATAGAACACTTGTTGCAGTAGTGTTGAATTCGAGTTATTTTTCATCTTTGTTGTGCCTAATGTTAAATTTTTGTGCCCTTCAATGTTTAGTATTTGCGTGGCTTTGAATACTGTTTAAATTGCTTGTGCTTCAAACTTTTATTTGTTTGTTCAAGTTCAAGAAGAATGCGAAGAGAACTCCAATTCGGTGTTGCTAGCTTCTGAGACATAGCTCCTTTGTGTTTGCGCACTCAATGTTACACAGCACTTGAGTAGATCGTTGAGTATACTTTCCCATGAGATGGAGTGGTGTAATGTAGTTGGTCTTCTCGATATTCTGTTTTGTTGAATGCTTTAAATCCTCTTACATATCCCCTTTAATTTGGGAGGGCTTAAAGCTGTGCAAAATGACAAGTTTCGTGAAACAATGTCTGGACGGAACAGAGGCCGCGAGGTCCAGGTTGGGGCCCATCAACTCCTGAGCTTTATTTTCAACTTCCATCGCTGTCAATGTCATGTCCAATGGTGCTCAATTGTGTTATTTATAAGGCACTATTAAAACACAATGCTGCTGCACAATAAAACATTTCAATTACGACATCAAAAATAAATTGCTATAACAAAAAGAAATCCAGTACAGTAGAGAAATTCTCATTGTAAAACTCCAAGTAAAAAGGTCAAGTGTTTTTCAACTGGACTTAAAAACAGCATAGTGATAGTTCAGATCTATACAAGAGGGGCAAAAAGCATTTCCACAATCTGAGGGGCAGCATACGTTAGAATGCGCGGTCCACCCCTGCATTTTCTAGCCTCCAAGACTGTAGTGTAACTTTGGGATGCATAATAATCTCTGGTTGGATGACCGGAGAGACAAGAGGGGCCGATGTTCAGTCAATAAATCTGAGAGATAAGTAGGGCCCAGACCGTTTAATGATTTAAACACTTAGAGAAGAATTTTTAAATTAACTCGATAGCGCACAGGCAAACAGTGCAGAGAACGTAAAACTGGTGTAATGTGATCCCGTTTTTTGGTACACGTTAAAAGCCTTGCAGCTGCATTTTGAACTATCTGCAAGCGGTTTATAGGGCTGACTGACCAATCCCAAAACACAGCGAGTTGCATTAGTCTAATCTAGATGTAATAAAAGCATGAATTACTTTTTCAAAATCTTTACTAGACAGAATCGGTTTAACTTTCGCTAGAATTCGAAGCTGAAAAAAAACAGGATTTAAACACTGTATTTATCTGTTTGTCAAATTTTAAACCACCATCAAAAATAACACCCAGATTTTTTACCCAAGGCTTCACGGAAGAGATTAAATCACCAAGATTTACTTTAGGTGTACTAAGAGAATCCGATGGACCAAACACAATTATTTCAGTTTTACTCTCATTAAAATGTAGAAAATTTAAAGACAACCAGGCTTTCACATCAGACAGGCAAAACATGAATGCTTCCAGACCATCTGAAAGTGATAGATTTTAATGTCGTCTGCATAGCAATGGAATGACAGACCATGCTTCCTAAAAATATTACCCAATGGGAGCATATACAATGAAAAGAAGAATAGGAGCTAGAATGGAAACCTGGGGAGCACCACACGACAAAGAAGCTACCTCAGATGAGTGTTCACCAATGTTAATGATATATTTGTGCAACAGTTGTAGTGCATCAGTTGTAGTTTATCAGTCTGATGGCCTGAGGGAAAAAGCTGTCCCGCAGTCGACTGGTCCAGGCCCTGATGCTTTTATAGCGTCTGCCTGATGGCAGTAGTGAGAGGAGACTGTGACTGGGGTGGCTAGGGTCTTTGATTATCTTCCGGGCTTTCCTCACACAACGAATGTTGTAGATGGCCTGGGGGGAGGGAATCTCACCTCCAGTAATGTGTTGGGCCATTCGTATTACTCTCAGCAGTGATTTGCAGTTTGCAGCAGTGCTGTTTCCAAACCAGGTGGTGATGGAGCCGGACAGGATGCGCTCTACAGTGCATGTATAGAATGATCTGAGGGTGCTGGAGCCCATTCCAAATTTCCTCAGTCGTCTCAAGAAGAAGAGGCGCTGTTGGGCCTTCTTCACAACTGCTCGGGTTTGTTCTGACCATGTGAGGTCATCGCTGATGTGGACGCAAAGAAATGTAAACCTTTTGACTCTCTCTACCGGAGTTCCATTGATGGTGATTGGGATGCGTTCTCTATTCTGTCTCCTGAAGTCCACAATGATCTCCTTGGTCTTAGAGACGTTGAGAGAGAGGCTGTTCTCCTGGCACCAGTGTGTTAGGGAGTTCACTTCTTCTCTGTAAGCCATCTCGTCATCATTCGAGATCAGACCTAACACTGTTGTGTCGTCTGCAAATTTAATGATGACATTGGAGCTGTGTGTGGCTACGCAGTCATGGGTGTAGAGGGAGTACATAAGAGGGCTGAGAACGTAGCCCTGGGGAGCTCCAGTGCTGGATCGATACATGAAGAGGATATAGAAGGTAATGAAGATAGTTTCATTTTGCGACCATTTGTGCACGTTTTGCCTGAACAGGAAGTCCCAGTAGTAGACTCAGCCGCTGCACTGAACTTGTTCTAGGTGACTATATTCGCCTGGGCATGATCCAATCCGCGAGTAGTTGACCTCAAGCTTGGATAGCACTATGGTATTGAATGCTGAACTGTAGTCTACAAACAGCATTCTCACATATGTGTTTTTCTTGTCTATAGGAGGAGAGCATGTGTATCCGTGTTCACTATGGGCTTCCATCAAGTGTGCAACAGGTATTTCCTTTTTATAATCAAAACATGCATGTTGGGGGTCAGGGAGTCAGGACAGTACCGAGCAGATGTACATTCTCTTAATGATCCTCTAAACCTTTGCTTATGATTTGGTGCAGGGCAGACATGGGGCTCCATTTTCACATATGTGTTTTTCTTGTCTAGATGAGAGAGAGCAGTGTGTAATGCGTGTGCAATGGCGTCATCAGTGGAACGGTTGCCTTTGTAAGCAAACTGCAGTGGGTCTAGGGAGGCAGGCAGTACAGAGCAGATGTAATCTCTAATGATCCTCTCAAAACATTTGCTGATGATTGGTGTCAGGGCAATGGGGCGCCAGTCATTGAATCAGGTTATTTTTTGTTGCTTTGGTATAGGTACTATGGTGGACGTTTTGAAGCATGTGGGGACTGTAGACAGGGAGAGGGAGAGATTGAAAATGTCTGTGAAAACACCCGCAAGTTGGGTTGCGCATGTTTTGAGAACGCGACCCGGGATGCCGTCCGGACCCGCAGCTTTGCGAATATTCACACGTTTGAGGGATCGGGTTACATCTGAGACAGAGCGTGAACTAGCTTCTATAACATCAGCCGCGGTAGCTCTCTCCACGAGAGCAGTGTTGTTAGCCTCGAAGCGAGCGAAAAAGGTATTTAGCTTGTCTGGAAGAGAGGTGGGGGTGTTAACAGTAATGTTCGTTTTCTTTTTAAAGTCCGTGATGTTGTTAGTTCCCTTCCATAAGCTTCTGGTGTCAGTGGAGTTGACTTGTGATTCCACTTTAATTTTATACTGACGTTTGGCTGTTCTAACAGTTTTACAGAGGAGGTAACGGGAATGTTTTTGCTCCTCTGCATTTTCAGATTTAAAAGCTGTGGTTCATGCGTTTAGCGCTGCGTGAACATTGCCATTAATCCATGGTTTACGGTTGGGGAAGATCAGTATTGTTTTGGTCGGCACCACGTCCTCTAAACACTTCCTGATGAAGCACGTCACGGTGTCTGCGTAGACCTTAACGTCCTTGACGTCATCGTCGGATCCATCGTCTTGAAGCATAGAATCCGATTGGTCCAACCAGCACTGGATCGTTTGGAGGGAGGGAGCTTCCTGTTTGAGTTTCTGCCTGTAAGCAGGCAGAAGCAGAACAGAAGAGTGGTCCGATTTGCCAAAAGGTGGGCGGGGGAGGGATTTGAAGGCGTTGCGGAAGGGGGAGTAGCAGTGGTCAAGAACACATTCTCGGGATGCACCGTTTCCTGTTGGCTTATGTTTGCATACAGATCCATGAGTGCCTTTTCTGTGTCAGCTTGAGGGGGGATGTACACAGCTGTAATAATGACCGCAGTGAACTCCCTTGGTAGCCAGAATGGTCGACACAGTAGCGTGAGGTATTCCAGGTTGGGGGAGCAGAAAGTCTTGATAGAGTGCACATTCCTCTGATCACACCAGGCATTGTTAATCATAAAACATACACCTCCACCTCTACTTTTCCCTGTGCGATCTTTAGCTCTATCCGCTCGATAAGTGGAGAACCCGTTTGGCTCAATAGTTAGAAACCTCCACCAACATCCATGTATCTGTAAGGCGGATAATGCAGCAGTCCCGCATCTCTCGTTGGAAGGAGATTTGCGCCCTCAGTTCACAAAGTTTGTTGTCCAAGGACTGTACATTTGCCAGTAAAATGCTTGGGAGCGGGGGTCGGTTTACGCGGCGCCAAATTCTGACTAGGAAGCCAGCACTCCGTCGTCTTTTCCGTTTGCATTTGTGCGACCGCGCTTTCCAGACAAAGGGCTTCGATGCCGCATCGGTAAACAGAGCATCAGCGTTGAAGGACTCAAAGTACGGTTTACGATTCATTTTATCATCGTCATGTTGTCTTGTCATGGCTGCATTTTAATCCTGACTCTCCTTGTCTGTTCTCCGGGCTCTTCTTCCCAGTCTTCAAATGAATCTGAGTCTGAGTCTTTCTCCATGCTATATTCAGGTTCTGACTCTTCTAATGCCATTTGCAGCTTTTCATTTTCTTTTATAAGAACCTTTAGCATTCTATCCATCTCCCTAACGACCTTCCTCATATAATAATATCCTTCCTGAAATATAGCCTGCTTACCAGACTTTGTCCAACTTTCTGCCCCAGCAATGCTTTTGGCTGATGGAGACATACTTGCTGACCTCATTTGACCATACATTAAACTGCGTCATCTGATTACTTTTTGATCCCACTTTCTCTCTAATTGTCTGCCACTTTCTCTGCTGCTAGGCTTTTTGTATTTTATCCCTTTAATATTAACTTCAGGTCAATCATGTTTTATTTGGTGTAACACTCTTTTAAACTCTAACTTGCCTGATCTCTTATTTCGCAATCTTACTTCTCTAAGATCATCTTCTGATGACTCACTAGTGTCACTGTCCGTTGTTTCTTGCTCATCTGAATCTGACAGCCATTCTCCTGACCCCTCAGAGTGATATTCTGTCATTTTACGTTCAAAATCCTTGCGTTTCCTCATATCTCTCTTTTTGTCTCTTAACAATACTCTTCATTTCCTCTTTTTCGCTCTCTTTAACAATGAGGTTTATAGTTACTTGGTTTTCTTGAGACATTTCTATTATTCCAGCTATAAGACCCTCTATAAGTGGACTCATTGGAATCAAATATATTTCCCTGTTTCCTCTACTCACAGCTTCCCTAATTATATTTCTTATTAACAATCTACTCTCTTCTTCAAGTTGTTCTTTACTACATGGCTGCATATTATAGTCATTCATTATAGTATGTTCTATACTCTCCCGTTGTGGAGAACCTCTAGTCACTCTTACTGTTCCTGCTTGTTGAGGACCTAATTTAAACCTCATATTCTCTATTTCCTTAAGAGTTTCTTCCCCTAAACATCCAAAAACTGATCCAGCTGTTCCTGATCCTTTAATCATCTGTGGATTTCCATTTACTACCACCATACCTCCTGAGGTATTCTCTATCCAGCCTTCATACATTCAGATCATTATCTGGATGCGGGTCAGCTACTGTGACTACATTATCTCTGTCATCATCTACGGGTGTTAAAGTAAGCAGGAACTCATGTGCATTTTGAAAATCTATCATTGCCTGTCTGTATATCCTAACCTTTTCCATATTAGGAGTCTCACCCCAAGACTTCTTCAGGTTTTTCCCATTCATAGTGTACAGTTTTATTTTGCCCAGGTTCTTTTTACGAATTGTGCTCATAATTCACTTTGCCTCTGAGGTCTTACACTGTATAGTCATTTCCTGCTCATAGTGGCTTCCTATTTCTAAGACCCATTGTATGACTGCAAGGCTGACTTCTGACTCTTTAAAGTCTCCTCTCTGCAGTCCATTCCTACTTGGTAACCATAAAAGTATCTGACCTGGCTCTGTTTCCTGGACTGAGGTTTCTGCCCTTAAGGCTCTTTTCTCCCAGGCTTTCACCATTTAGTCTCCCCAGGTATATGCCTGTATTGAGATACTGCTGGATTTTCTCTGGGCTTTTTACCTGTCATAGTAGAGCATCCCCTACTTCAGGTTTTTCAACTCTATAGCCCCTCTAGACCCCTCTAGGTCTCATGGGTAGCGACCCCGTTTTTTTTGGCCTTTCTCTGGACTGGAATATACTAATACTCTCTGGATTAGTATCACCAAATCCTTTCTGGATTCGTCTATTTGGATCTTATTGGCAGCTCTTCAGTGTAGTATCTAGACTTTCAACTTAAAACTCAAACCTCAAGCCTCGCAAGTTGGGTGCCTTGTTACTCGGTGTGTCATTTTATCTTACACCTTTAACCCTATGATTATTCAGGTAGGGTAAGGATAGTCAAATCTAGCCTAAACCATAAATACTCACCCGCCCGCAGGTTGAAGTCCTTTAGGAGTGACGTAAAAGACTCCCTTGTGGTTGTTCTTGTTTGTAGTTATAAGTAAAGTCTCATGGGAGGCAATAGTAACAACAAAATATTTAATTTTATTGGTTACAATACAAAGCAGTTAATGCAAAAATAAAACAAAAAATCAGCTAAGTTACAAGTTTTATAATCAAACTCTCAGCAGCAATATTGGAGATGATGTTAAGCACCGCTCGTTAGGGTATCAGGTGTCCTTCACGCTAATGCAGGCAGCATCTGAAGAGTGCTTTACTCCTCAGACCTTTTATACTACTTTCTGGGTAACTCCAATTACTCATCAATGTCTGTGACTCATGGCAGATGTCCTTCCTTTGTCGCTTACGTTCTGTCTGTGTCTAGTAGTCTTCCTCTTCTTCATTGTCATTTCGTCTGCCTCATGTCTGCTTGATGTTGCAACATGCTCTCTTCACCTCTGTTTACTCTCTTGTTAACCTTTGTGGTTGATTACATAGCATCAAACTCATGAGCCTATCTTTCACAACTGTTGCTTATTCATCCTAAAAAAGCAAGTATTGCAAGTGCAAGCATTCTAATATTAAAGCATATATGGCGTGAACATTAAAACAAGCAAATAACATAACATTGAGACAGATAAATAGCAATACAATTATCCATATCCAAAACACGTTGTTGAGCCAGGTAGTGCTTCAGCTTAACGGCAAGGCCACCTCGTCTTCCACACCATTTCCTACGCTTCCTCACTGGTAGGGAACTCAGTCAGCGGTGAAGGTAGCCAGGTATTGACATCAAAAATGGAAGAGGTGAGTGATATAAGCCATTTCGTGCTTGAAACAATAGATCGTTTACACTAGGTTGTAAGCTTAAAAGCGTTAATTTGTCATACACCAGTATTGACAAAGCGCACTGTGTAAAATAAGACATAAAACAGAATAAAACAAACAAACTGAAGATTAGACCACGAGACCGACGGGTAGCCACAGACACCAGCACCATCTTGCATTTCAGACTCCATCCATCAGCGGCCGCATTACCGGCGCGGATTAACGTCTGTACTGGGATTGACAAAAAATTTTATTTTTTTTTTTATTTTTTTTTTTAAAAACACAAAAAAAAAAAAAAAAAAAAAAAAAAAAAAAAAAACAAAAAAAAAAAAAAAAAAAAAAAAAACCAAAAAAAAAAAAAAAAAACTTTTTCAAAAAAAAAACAAAAAAAAAAAAAAAAAAAAAAAAAAAAAAAGAAAACACACAAAAAAAAAAAAAAAAAAAAAAAAAAAAAAAAAACGCACGCCTGCAACGAGTTTCGGGGGGGGGGGCTGGCCTCGTGTGTCGGTTATTTTCGCCAGGGGACCCCCACAGCTGTGGGCCCCTATAATTGTCACCCCATTAGCATTGTCCCAGTGCGCACACACAACATAGAACAGCACAGAGCCACATTATTGACAAAATCACCAGCCTCACTCCCTTCGCTTATCACACCTCTGACAATTTATTATGCTATCCTTGTACTTTGTGAGGCAGTGACTTGTGTGTTAGTGTTCAAATAATAAATGGGATATGTGTCCATGATAAAAAATATATATATATGTATAATATGTGGCAAGTTCTAAGAAATCCTCTAACAGTCGCTATGGGGAATGCCTTCAGCGTAACCGGTGTCTAAAGGGCAAATTGTCAAAACACAAATATTTTCCATACTCTTGTTCTCTTTTTTCCATACTTTTCCAGACCTGCAAATTACTTAAGTGAAATACTTTTTTTTTTAAAGCTGCGCAGGAACCGGTAAGCCAAAGTAAAACATGTTATTTTACATAAACCTCTAAAATTACTACGCAATAATGAGTGTGTGAAGTAAATGAGTGTAAACTCTATGAATGAAATAAGCGCAAATAAAATAGCAGTGTTGCAGTTGCCTTTTTCCATGCTTTTCCTAGAAATTACTTATTTAAAAAAATATATTATTTTAGTTAAACATGGCATATTTGTTCAGTGATAACTATGAAAAAGGTTGTAAAACATACACATAACGGTCTACTCAAGTAACTGTAAAAACTTCTGGTTCAAGCCTCGCCTACTTACGGTTTTGTCTGGATACAGATACAAATAATTTTGTGATTGTTACAGATACAAATACAAATACTGGCTCTGCTGCACACCCCTACTAACAACAGCCTTGTTGTACAGGACTCTTCCCCCTCTCATACTGAGGTTTGAGATTGAGCATTGAGTGGTCCTCTCATTCTGAGAACTGAGTACCTTGCTCTCTTGAGTTCCTCAAGGCAGTCACTCCAGGTTGATGGGCCTGTGCTGGGCCTCTATGATCGATTGACCTTGTTGTCAGCGTCCGCCAGTGCTCTGTAGCGTCTGGACCAATCAAACACACAATATATATTTTGTTAGCTATATTTAACAAATACTCTGTAACACCCCTCAATTAACAAGCCATATGAGGACCTATGGACCCTTCCTCCGAAATGCGTAACAACTCAGGAGGGCAGAACAGGCCTCTGGTTCCATGGCAACCAGCGCTGATATCACTGGGTTTACTGCCCAAAGGAATGCGAAGTAGAGAAAATCACTACCTTTTCCATAGGAAGAGACACAATACACGGTAGAAATGGACTCTTCTCTAATTAATCCATAGGAAAACCTTTCTTTGAATGAAACACATGATCCTTCGGTTCATTTGTATGTTGTCTTGAATTTTTTACTGTTTATGCAGGCTTATGATGGAACCACTCGTTCCTGTCATCTTACCTATATGTAATCCTACCATGTTTAGTATCTATGAATTCGCCTTCTGATGATCTAAACGAGCGTGTATATTATATGTGGGTACATAGGCAATATATTAGTGTCCTGAGAATCTTTAGTAATTTCGATTCAAGTTCCATATGCAAATTACCATGCTTCCACACAAAGGGTCATAAAAACTTCCCAGTATCTCCAAACTCCCACTTGGGATTTCGGCCTTTCTCATTGGACAAGCCCATCTTGAGAGGCGTGAATCTTCTCAGACCTTAAAGGCCTCACATCAGTGACCCGCCCCGGAGTCGGTGGTTTGGTTGAATTCTGAGAAGATGAAGATGTGAGCAAAAGCTCCAGGACACCCTAAGTTCGTGCCAGGCTTCGGCCTTGACTTTTCCATTCACCAAGATTCTCTGACTCAAACTGGTTCTTTTTCATCAACCAACTTCAGCAAAGATCAACTTGAACCTTCAGATTGCATCAAACCTCTCTTTCAGACAGACGAGACGTGCAAGTATTCAAACTTAGTCTTATTAATTGATACATTAGGTATCATTTGCACCTTTTTACAAAGGTGTGTTTGAACTAAGAATCTGATGTTCCCTTCAGGCTGTAAATCTGCTGAATATGCAAATGATTCCATAACTTCATTCCTTATTTCTCTCCTCTTTACTGCTTAAGCTTTAACCCCTTTGCATACCAACTGTAGCGCTGTGTGTGTGTGTGCGTGTGTATGTGTACGTTAGACTAGTTTAAGTGTTTATGTAGGATGTTAGACTAGTTCAAGTGTTTATGTAGTTAATAAAGTCTTACTTGTGTCACACTCGATGTTGTTCATTGTTTGCTCATAACCGCAGTCCCTAATCATGCAGATTTATGCTACAGGCTCTGTGTAGAGTTGTACAATAAGAAAGTTATTTCCCTTAACCAGGAAATTAACGTTTTTAGAATTGACAGACAGTTGACCCTGAGAGGTCAAGTAAATATCTACAGCGGATCTAATATTTATAATTAAATTAATTAATTAACTAGTAGGATTATTATTTCATTATTGCACCATGAGCTGATTCGCTACAGCTCCCTTCACTTTGGAGGCTTACCTCCACTCCTAGACTGAGCTTACGAGTCCTCCTCTCAGTCTGAGAGTCAGGTACTCCCCTTTCGGAGCTCTGTGCACAGTTTGGAAAACTTCCCTCATTGCGGGAGGGTCATCCATGAGCCTGCCACTCCCGGATGGAGCATGTGAGTTCTCCTCCTGTTCTGAGATCTAAGAACTCTCCTTGAGCTCCGTGTGCAGCCAAGGCTGCACTTATGGGCTTGGCAGTGCTCCCCTCACTGCGGGAGGGTCACCTATGAGCCTGCCACACCCAAGTTGAGTTCTCCTCTCGATCTGAAAGCCAAGGACTTCGCTCCGGGAGCTCTATACACAGCCTAACAGGTTGTTAGGCCATATTTTTGCCTCTCTGTTAGGCTGCTCCTGTGATCGAGCTTGGCAGTGCTCCCCTCAGTATAAGCATGCCGCTCCCAGGGTGAGCATCTGAGTCCCCCTCTTATCTCTGAGAGTTGGGTCCTCCACTCCCTGAAGCTCCGTGAGGCAACCATACCAGGTTGATTAGGCCTTTTCCTCTGGCCTCCCTGATGACCTGTGTCTGAGCCTGGCATTGCTTCCCTAATTACAGGGTCACTCAAGAGCTGCACCCGGAGCTCCCATCATGCAAAAACGTGAACAGTAAAGGGAATTGCCGTTAGTGCGAGTCCTGCACTGTGAAGTGGGAGCAACCAGCCGGCAGAGGATTCTGCTTGGTCTTAAAAGCCTTCCTCGCCAGGCTATGTTCACAAATGAAACAAAGATTTGTGGAAAAAGAATGATTGCTTATCAATTGAGAATGTGTTATTCACATGTTGTGGTGGTCATTTGGCATATGCCTGTGAATACGGGACAAATTGCGTTCCATATGGCTCTCATACAGAATGATTCTTTGATGCCTTAAATATGGGACGATTCCATATTATACGGAATGGTTGGCAACCCTATCTGTTGATGCCAGGCCAGGGGAGGGAGAAAAATCATAATCGTTAGGGCCTTGTGTCCGGCTGTCCATCAAAGCCGAGGTTTTGTTACTAAAGAATAGGCAGGGAGCTCTGCGACATCTTGAGCGAGCAGGCTTAGGTAAATATGATATTGTTTAGAATGCGCGGCAAACGTCTCCCAAGATGCTGGGGTCACAGTCAGCGACTGTTTGAAGGATTGGTTGGGAGTCCGAATGTCGGCAGTAGAGCTGTAGTCAAGTCCAGCTTTGTCGAGTCCAAGACAAGTCCAAGACCAGGACTAGTCGAGACCGAGTCAAGACCAAGTCCAAAAGTTTCGAGTCCAAGTCAAGTCCAAGTCCAAAACTTTTGAGTCCAAGTCAAGACCGAGTCCAAATGAGAGAAAAAAAAAAAAGGATCCTCTTCAAGAAACACTGCTTAACTATTGATAATGTATGTGATGCGAGAGACAGTATATCTCCTATTCTAAGAAAATCATTTTGCATTATTATTTGTAATGATCAAAAAGCATGTGCAAAGTAACAACTCTGTAGGACTGGGGTCTCCTAACTAGATCCTGGAGGGCCAATGCCCTGCAGAGTTTAGCTCCAACTGGCCTTAACACACCTATCCTATTATAGCACACATATCCACTGATTTGCATTGATTTTGCCTTTCTAATAGTCCTGCACGATATGAGGAAATTCTGCTATGTGTGATAACAGTGGAGTTTTTTTTTTTGCAATGATGATTACTTATAAATAAATGAATAATTAACTGTGCAAATTAGGGCCAACAAATAAAACAAAATATACATTTTTTTGTTTTTACAGCGGTGAGCATTACAACCAATAACATACGATTCCATTGAGTTTATTAATGCAATGGCCAATCAAAGGCATTCAGATGAGTCACCGCTGAAACGCCTGAGTTTTGTTGAGTGCTGAATTCTGCACTCTGGCGCCTAAATCCACCAACTCTGCTATTTCATAGCACATTTTTATGCTGCTATTTAGCCCATTGCTGCTATTAGCCAAAGAGCTGCTATTTAGCCCATTGCTGCTATTAGCCAATGAGCTGCTATTTAGCCCATTGCTAAATAACATGTTCATACTGAAATGACAATGAAAATACGATTCATCTTTCAGCCCTATTTCTAACCTCATAAAAAGAGTCGGAAACACTTTACAATGAGGTGTCATTTGTTAACATTAGTTAAAAGTATTAACTAACATGAATGAACAATACAATTATTACAGTATTTATTCATCTTTGATTTTTGCTTGTTAACATATGGATGAAAAACTACAGTGTTCATTCATGTTTTGCATGTTAGTTCAAAGTGCTTACTGTTAACAAAACATTTGTCATTTGAATAATGTATTAGATGAATCTGAATATTGAAAGTTAACGACTTTAATAAATGCGTAGAAGGAATATTCATTATAGTATGTGAACTAATGTAGTTAAACTAATTACCGCTTATTGTTAGTGTTCAAAGAGTCAAATACAAAGGTAATTCTTATGTCAGGATGCCTTCCGGCCCTCAACTTAACCCTCTCTTTGTGGGTCGTGCAGGTTGCCTACGAAAGTAGATGTTGTCCCATCAGGTTTCTGCATAGTTTTGTTGCAAAATTTGCAGTTGGCCTTCTGTTTCTTCTTCTTCCGTGCCCCGTGGGATAATTCTCTGTGGTTTGTAAAACCATACTGCATGTCATGTGACAAGAATCAACCAATCAGCTTCATCCTTTCCCGTAACAAAATTGAAAGCTAAGCCAAGATGGAGAAACAGCTGATCATAGCTGTACAAGGATAGCCATTTTTTAAAATAAATTTAGTAGCAGAGCTACTGCAAGGGATTTTTAGTGCTGGAAATCCATTTGTCCTTTGCTGAAACTTTCGCGTCTTCATGGAGAGCGCAGGTCATAGTTGCTTAGCAACGGCAGACGCCACGGGAGCGCAAGCATAGAGCGCAGGCTACAGAGTGCTTTGGAAAGAAGGAGAAAACGGCACGCCTAGCGTTTTCCACGCGTTTTCAGGCACGACATGCAAATGTGGTTTTGTTTTGAAGGAGAAAAAAAAGCATATTGCTGGACTCGGTCGAGACCAACGAGAACATTTGGCGAGTCCAATGACCAAGTCCGAGACAAATCCGAGTCAAACACCAACGAGTCCGAGACCATAGAAAAATGTCTCGAGTCCGGACTCACTACAGCCCTAGTCGGCAGATATTTTTTTTAACGAAAATCATTTAAAATGTTAATTAAATTTAAATATTAGCCTAATATCGGTTCACACACAGGCTTATCGCCGTATTAGTTGTAGTGGGTGCCTTATTATCCACCAAGGGAAGTGCTCTTTTTATTCCCGCTGGTTTCATTTGGTTTTGAAAAAAAAAAGCAATAACATTTTTTCGCCTTAAAACTAAGTTTTTTTTTATTATTTGAGAAGGGCAGATTGCTTTATGGCAGCAATAAATGACGGTGTACAGCTATTCACTGTAATTATGACAGTGATATCTTTTGACAGTGAATATTACTCAGTTAAGTTAAAATACACAAAACTACATTTCAGTCATGACAACTCTCGCAGTGATTATTTCAACCAGCATTTAATGTCATGGGCATGAAATATACATAAACTGGATTTTGGCGGACGAGATCTGCTACGCTGCTGCTGTGAGCAAATACGATCATTTGTTCAGCTTAGTCAAAAATAACAAAGGAAGACTGCTGCAAGAAATCTAGAACCCCCCAGAAGATCTCTACAGGTGGCACTGGGCAGGAGGAGGGATAACATAAGCTTTCATAATCGCGCAACGTGCCAAACACAGGCTAGTATACAATTGGCTTGTTTGAGATGCGGCTAGCCTCGAATGAAAATTAGGCAAGAGTAGGCGGCAGCAGTGAGGGGAGGAGTGAAATAAGTGCAGTCAAGATGAACAGTTTTGACCTCTCGAAGTAGAACAGATACCTACAAGATCAAATAGCGTTATTCACACTCATGCGCTGTGTTGCATTTCAGTTCTGTTGCTTTTATGAAAAAAAAATAGAGAACGAGAAACTCAAAATAATGGCTGATGTAATTCCGTCGAAAGCAATTTTTCATCCATTTTTACGTTTAATACAAACACGTATTTTAGAATTTTTCAAAAATATGACAACAATCACATATCTGATTGTTGGGGAGGAACACACATTCTTGCCAGATTTTGCCATTGTATTGCTTAGTACTATGAAACAGGACGTACAGTATGACATGACACACATAGAGCTCTTACTGAACAACAGAAGCTGCCTCTGTCTCCACCAGACGTGCTTTTATACTTCCTGGTCGCTACATCACAGGATGGATTACAAAACCTGTTCAGAGCATGGGAAAACAGGGGCGTTCCCAAAGCGTTCCTCCGCCGCAGTGCGAGTTCCTGAAGGGGAAATATGGTTACATGGATTAGGAAGCACTCCTGATGGCTGGTGTCATGGGTTAAACGAGCTACTTAGTGAGTAGTTAGAGTTCATGCCTAAAACACTATATATAGTTTGACTTTAAGAATGAGATTCTAATCATTATATAAAAATAAAAAAACGATATATATTAAATATTTATATTGAAAGATTTAAATATATTTTCAGGAACTTTAGTAGAACCACATTTGTAAAAATATTAATCAGAAAGTTTTCTAAGTTTGTTATTAGTATTTTAATTAAAATAATAATAATGAAATTCAATTATGATATCAGGCCAGTTCTGAGTCATGCCACCAAGATAAATTGAAATATCGATATATATATATATATATAAAGATAGATACTATGATATATTAATTATATATATCTGATATATTACGACTTAAAATTAAAATCGTACTCGTGTTGTATCCAGTTTAATGTATAAATTGCATTTTGAATGTGTGTGTGTGTGTGTGTTTGGAAGGAATGTTATTGACCGAGAGATGTTTGGAGGATGGTCCAATGGATGGAGAATAGTTATACTCTTAATCAGTGAAAGTTTTTTCTTCTTGGCTTCACTTATGACTTTTTAAGTGGCAGAAGAACAGAAGCAGTTATTGTTTTCACAATCTGATCTGTTGGTCACAATACAATTACCTCTTGATCAGGGAGTTAACATAACATTACTCCAATCCTCCAAAGAGCATGTGTAATGAAACTTTAAGAGAGAGGATGAGAGAAGGAAAGAAAAAGAAAGTCTTTTTAAAATGATTATGGGAGTGATTTTAGTAAATGCTTCAGGCCGTATCATCGTCCTAAAATAATAAGCTGTAATTGTCACACTCTCTTTTCTGTTCAATGAGTGTTTGTGTTCCATCAGAAACTAATGAGTCTGGTCAAAGTTTGCCTTTAATCATCTCTTTCATTAAAACCCTTTATAATCGCGTCTTAATGAATGCAGCGTGAAATAATGACAGCAAAAAAATGCCCTCTGAATTATGCATGGCTACAAAAAGTGGTAGTTCAAAAGGAAGGGTGTTGGAAATGGTAGACTAAAATTTACAGCATGCTTTTGAAATAGTTTAAACTAAACCAGTAAATTCAGGAAAGAGAGCTACTTAGTTCACATTTTCAGTGATTGCAGGATGTGTTGCAGAAGTTTGCTTTAAATCCACTTCAGTTCTGAATTATGATAAGACAATGGGCAATTTTCAAAGGGACAGAGTGTGCTACTTCATCATCATTTTTATACAGATATGCACCTTTATTTTATTCACAAACAATTTCACAAATGCACAAATCCGGTCTTTACTAAGTGTAGCAGTGACAATTCTCTTAAGAAAAAGAGAGGAATATGGGTTACTGGAATAATACGTATAATATATTATGAATATAATACAACTAATATAATATATCTATATATATATTCCCTTTTTGTTGTTGTAAAATGTTAGATTTGGTTCTCTCATGGCATGGATATTTCTTTTAACTGTAGCAGGAAAAAGAAGGATATTAATAATTTCAATAATTTGGGCACAATGCAGAGTCTAATTAGTACAGTCCCTTTGATTTAAACAAGAGATGTGAGAGTCAATAAAAGTTGTTATTCATGCAGGAAAGACAGGAACGGAGGAAAGAGAGAAGAAGAGAGGAGTTAATTAAAGGGGTCATATGGTGCGATTTCAAGTTTTCCTTTCTTTTGGAGTGTTACAAGCTCTTCGTGAATAGATAAGATCACTAAAGTTACAAAGACTAAAATCTCAAATCCAAAGATATATTCTTTATAAAGTATTAGGATAATGCTGCCCAAAGTGCCCGCAAAGAAAGAAGGTGTGGTTTCAGTAACCGCAGTCAGTGTTGATGCAGCATGTCAAGGAGACGCTGTGTGTTTCAAAAGCACTTTATTTGGTTTTCCGGAAGTAGATGCAATTAGGAATCAATGGTTAAGATTTATTTACAACAGAACAGCACAAACCAGATGTTCGAATCTGTGCAACGCATTTTATGGACGACAGTTTTTGAACCTAGAAGAATACCGGCTGGCTGTGCACAAAGGCTATTTCTAAAAATAAAAAAAGGGTAAATTCCGACTTTGCTATGACAATCTGGCGCTTATGAATCAGCGACTGTAAGTATGTTTTAATATTAGTTTAAGTATTTGCTATTGACAGTTCAAATGTGGAGTTTTGCGCAGCGCAGAGTAACGCGGCGTGTGTGATCTCCTCCCCCCCCCCACCCCACCGGCGGGTGTGTGTGTGTCAGGGCACGGGTCACATCCCAGGAGAGGAACTGCCTGTCAAAAATCATAGCACGTCAGCTGTCTTAACCGCTGCTTGTGTACTGCATCATCACTGTGTGTCACGCGACTCTGTTGCCCTTTCGGGCTTAAACTAATGGTAAAACTAACGACATTATTAACTGTATTGATATTTACTTTGAAAGCTGAAGCTCACGATTATGGTAAAGGTACTATGGTATGGTACATTTCCGATGCGTGCTTGTGGTATTCGGCCAATCAAAATGCACTGGATAGCTGGCCAATCAAGAGCAGACTGCGCTTGTAAGAAGGAGGGGCTTTGTAGAAAACGATGTGTTTGAGAGGCGGGGCATAGAGGACCTACAATAATGTACAGTATTTGAAAAATATGTGTTTTTTGAACATTAAAGCATATTCTGTTTCACCAAATAAGATCTTGTAAAATGATATATGACCCCTTAACTGGATTGGGAACGAGTAGGAAAAGTTAAGGATGGGGTCAGTAGGGGGATCTTCGGTTGAGGCTAGCCTGTTTTTTTTTCCTCTTAAATGATTTTACAGGGAAAAGTGTTATTATAGTTTTAGGATCTTATTAACCTTACTGTTTTACTTCATGTATGTAATTTTTTGTTGAGAACATTTTAACGTTATTATCTTTATTTATTTTTGTTTTATTAAAAAAAAAGAAATGCATTTAAAGCATTTTAAAAAGGAAATTACTAAGAAATTAAGAATTTCTATTAAAGTGTTACATTGTTTATTTTACTTGTCCCTTACCCAGACAATTTTGCTAAACAAAGAGAAAATTATTAAAAGTTTCTTCAAATTACAACTATTTTAAAAAGAAAATTATGAAGAACTTAAGATTATGTATATATATTTTTAACTAATTAAACAATTATATAATTTTAAAATAGTTGTTTTACCTATACGTTTGTCATTACCATTAAACCAAGCATTTTAGAAAACAATTTCAAACTACTTTACTGCTAGTTAGCTTGTTTTATTAGCAACCATACACAATATAAAATATCCGCATGAAGATCAAATCATGACCAGATCTTTATTTTTAGACCTTTACCATGGACAAAACATATTTGTTTGATTTTTCAGTATTTCATGTAGCTAAAAGTGCCCGTAATAAGTATCACTCACATGTGTGAGGCCGAAAGGTAGTGAATAGCAAAGACCCACCTAATAAAAGGAACCAGACAAAAAGTGAAAGAACTGGTGTGGAAAGATGGTGGAGTTGATACAGGCCAGGAAGCGACGGTTGATGAAGGAGCATAGAGGTACGAGGGAGAGGAGGACTGACAGAGTGCAGAGCGTCTCTGGAATGAGCGACTCGTGCCGTGATGGAGTGGCGGAAGCTGAATTTGGGAGCATGAAACTTTTGAGGAGTAAGGGAGAGACAAGTGTTGACATGAAAGATGAACAGAATATTATGAGTGATGGAACAGGAACGGAGGGGAATAAACAAGTGCTGAAAGATAGCAATGCGAGAGAAAATGGGAGGTTTACAGCAGTGCTGTACAGTGTATAGAGAGTAAATATTTTGTGTGGAGTGATAAAGGAAGAGCAAAGAGAGAGAGAGATGGGGATAGAAAATAATAATAAGAGTTTTAATTAGACTAAAATACATACAAAAATACTCAAAAATACAAAAATACATCTGAACAACTAGTAATGTTGTGTCAATGTAACATCAATTTTTCATGCAAAAATCTGGTCTCTTTGGAAGATATCACTGTATTGTCCTGTAGTGTGGTTTTAATTTGATCTATTATTTAACTAATTTATTATTTAACTGATATTTCTAATTTCTGTTTATATATATTTCCCAGCATGCAGTTGGTCATGAATTCAGCTTTCTAATTCTTTCTATGTTCTTTCAGTTCAAGGACAAGCCCTCAGAAAGCCCTCAGCTGCGGTACTTGCAGTTTACACCAATTAGCTTTCTGAGTGCTGTCACATGGAACACTAACGCTAACAGTGCTTAATGTAAGGTGAGGAATGGGGTAAAGGAGGGCTTTACAAATGTGTGGAGCCCACTGCATTTGGCAGCTTGTATTGTATAGCATTGGACTCAGAATGTTGGGCATTGGTCCCTGGGCACAGCCCTTAACCACTGTGGCACACAGTTGCCAGATGTTTACAAGCTAAAAAACACGTCCGTTGCTGTACCCTGCCTTGTTACAGTGCTAGAGCCCACTGAAATTCTTAATTACTGTTTCTAGGTTTCACTTTATTTGCTCTCCATTTCAGTAACAAAAAGTATCATGGTAATACCAGTTTCGATTGATCAGATTACCATAGTATTACAATCTGATTCCAACACTATATATTTAAAAGATGTGAAAAATGTTCATTCTCTCCAAACCTGTGGTCATATTAGCAAACTTTTAGCTACATTTTGTGAGCAAACAATGTTTATAGTGTAGCAATGTATGAATGAAGTACGACTCACACCTCTCTGATCAGGGCTCTTGGAATAGTCCTAACCTACCAATCATCCATCCACCCCCCCAACAGATATTTTTATTTTAATGAACTTTTAAAATTTGCTTCGCTTGAGAAATGAAAATATAGTTACAACTTTTTTTGTCATGTTAGTTTTAGATTAAATTTGGTAATCTATTTTTGAACTGCCTAGAGGCCAATTTTCACAACTCAAATGTTGAGTTGCTTTGAAAGATGTTTTATGCTGATGTTTAATACTTGATTATACTTGTTTATACCTCCTCTATCAGGTCAAAATATAGACTTGTTTTTTTATCCTATTATTTTAATGTGTTATCTGTAGATTCCTCCCACCTTCTCTCTAACGGTTGTGATTAATCATTTTTTGAAGCTTTTGAAATGCAGCAGAGCACACAATCCAACACTGCATACAGTATGTGAACACAAACACATGTAGGACACAGGACACAGGTAGTATACAGGACACAGAAGACATTTTTGCTGATTAGCCTTGAAGCAACTATGTGTTTTCGACAGTCCTGCACACTGATTTGTGTTTGACTGAGTGTACTTAAATACCTTTTTGTTTGTTTGCAATAAATTCTGTGAATCCACACTTACTAAACAATTTACTGTCTACCATGGTATTTATGTTTAAACATTTAATCGCAATTCATTTTTAAAAACTCTCTTTTTTTCATTTTACAGCGACACCTCAGTTCTTTCCTGCTTTTCATCCTCCGGTACCAATCGATGATAGACACACACAAGGCCGGTACATTTATGAACCCTCGCCAGTACCTCCGCTACACGTGTGAGTAAACGCACAAACTAACACAACTTTACTTATGTCAATTCCCATGTGTAAAGCCACCATGAATGTAATTAAAGCCACCTTCTATCAAGTTTTAAAGAAAGACACTACAGGTAAAGCCATTGTTTTTGGAAAAATCATATATGTATATATATATAAACACACACACACATACAGTGGAGATCAAAATTAGGGAACAACCTACAATTTCCTAAATTTCAAGATCACTGCTTAGTCCTATTTGAAGCTGGTCATTCTAGATCTGTGATTTCTAGAAAATTGCAACTTTACAAAGACACTAATTCATTCAAGTCCAACAAAAAAGGTTGGTCGTCCACGTAAGACAAATGCACGAGAAGACAGGATGATGCGGAGACTCTTGATGGGGAATTGTTTCAGCAATGAACAGGGTATGGATCTGTCTCACCACGTTTAAGAGAAATCTGAAAACACACTCTGCAGTGACCAAGACTCTCATCACCTTTGCTGAGAAGCATGATGTGTGGAGAGAGGAGCAGTGGTCCAAAGTTCACTTTAGTGATGAGAGCAAGTTCAATTTATTTGGGTCAGATGGGAAACATTATGTTAGACGTCAAACTGGGGAAAGACTGAACCCCAAGTGCATAAAGTGGTCAGTGAATGGTGGAGGAAGAAGTGTCATGCTTTGGGGGGATGTTTTGTGCAGCAGGAGTTGGGCCTCTTATACAGCTACATGGCAGGGTGAATGAAAATGTTTATCAGAACCTCCTTCAGCAACATGCAGTTCCTTCCCTGCAAGCATCTCCCAATCAGCTTGTAATTTTCATGAAAGACAATGCCCCATCACACTGCAAATGGATAAAGCAGTTCTTTGAAGCCGAAAACATTGAAATAATGAAATGGCCAGCCCAGAGTCCTGATTTAAACCCGATTGAAAATCTCTGGAAAATCCTTGGCGACAAAGTTACGGCTAAGAAACCCACTATAGTTACCGAACTATGGCGGATACTGGAAGAAGAGTGGACCAAGATCACACCAGCAAAGTATGAGAAACTAGTGATATCCTGCGGCCACAGATGTGCTGAAGTCATTAAATGCAGGGCTCTCTACAATCCCTACTACTTTTTGACAGCTGTAACCCTCCAAAAGTTTTGTTGTAATCTTCTTTCGTGCTACAGTGGTTACTGTTCTCTCATTTTGATCACTGTGTTTTGCACAAAATAAAGGATTCTAAAAGTTTTTAAATAGGGGTTTGTTACTATATCTTTTACAATGTTTTTGATTTTGATATAAATTATGACTTGATACCAGTATTTTCTAATGTGCATAATATTATCAGTTCTTGTCTAGGCAGATATATCATAGGAAGGGGTGTCTGTGTGTAGTCTAATGGTATTGTTGTACACAGTGTATTAGTTCTGTTTCCGTGGGGCATGATCCATACATCTCCATGGTGATCTCTAGTTCTGTGTCAGAGATCAAAGTCTGGGTGAACACACTGTCAAGAGACATACTAATGAGTGTGTCAGATGCAGAGACAGACATGGCAGCCTGTTAGTGCTTGATTCCTCTAAAACTGCTCATCATTCCCTGTCGGAGTAGATGTTACAAACTCCTCTCTCACACAGCTGTTCTGCAAGCTGTCACATGTAGCACAACAATGCCACACCTCAAACCCAAGCGAGGAAATCCTTTGTTACTGATGTACACCTCTATGGAAACTCGTATGAAGATGTTACGCGCTTCAAGATAAGAAAAGTTTGATACAGTACCAGTTGTAAGTGATTCTATGCCACTAGTGATGCCAAACAGAATTGCAAAAATGGTCGTATAACAGTTGCGTACACAGGTAGTCTGGCTTTAAACTCATTTCATTAGCAGACTTCTAGATTTCTGATTGGCTGATTGTGCTGGTCAATTATGTATTCCTAAAACAAAGACAAAAAAGCTATACAAGCAGTTTTTTAATCAAATAATTTTCAATCACGTGATTACTGGATAAGGCTACAAAATATGTTATAGAGAATACTATGAAACCCTGTTTCTTACTAAACGTATTGATATCGAGATATAAACTACCATTGAAAGGTTTGGGGTCAGTACGAGTTTTTCTTAAAGACATTAATGCTTTAATTTAGTAGGGTTGAATTTAATTGGTCAATTTTCACAGTAAATACATTTATAATGTTACAAAAAAAATTATATTTTAAAAAAATTATGCTCTTTTGAACTTTCTATTCATCAAAGAATGCTAAAAAAATATTCCCATAATTTTTCCATAAAAATATTAAGCAGCACAACTGTCTTCAGCATTGATAATAATAAGACTAAGAATTATTAGAAGACTTGACCACCAAGTCAGCATATTAGAATGATTTCTGAAGGATTATGTAACACTGAAGACTGGAGTAATGGCTGTTGAAAATTCATTAGACTTCTTTCAAAGAGACCATATCATTAGAGAAAGATCATAAGAGACTTCATTCAAAAACATTTAAAAAATCCTACAAACCCCTAACGTTTGATTATGTTGTGTATTTAGTCACAATGTGAGATAAAATTGCAATTACACATCAAAGTCAAAATTGCAAGTCACTTTACCCTTTTATGTGTTTTTTTGTGTTGACAGAAATTTCACAATTTAGATTTTTCTATATATTCTATAGTAACTAAAATTGGTTTTACATAAAAGCAAAGTCTATGTGTGTGTGTGTGTGTGTCTTCGCAGTGAGGGGCTTTGTCAGGTCAGCAGTCATGAATAAGTTCTCTATAAGGGGGATTCCCTTAGCAGTTCTCCCAGGTCTCAGCCTTACATTTCTGCAGAGTAATTGTTTTTCAACTCTCTTTGTCATGTTCTTTACTTCTCATCTTCTTTTTTAAATGTCTTGTATTCAATTCAGCAATTAAAGCACACTGTGTTCCCTTTTAAAATTACAGCCTATGTTTGCTTTTTAATACATTTTGTCTCATCTGTCTCCACTCTTTTCTCTCTCTCTGCCTTTCTTGCTCTGTCACAACATGCAAAATCATTGTAGCTCTATGGCTAGATAAATTAAATGGGGCGGCTACTTGGTCCATATTACGTTTTGTATTCTTCATCATTACATACTCTGTCTCCCCCACCTCCCCCCTCTCCATCCTCGGTAGTCATATCTCTCTTGTGCCTGTTACACTGCTAAGAATAATGATTTTTTAAAATGTCATCTGCTTGCTCTAACCCTTGCGCTAAAGAGAGGCTTGAAAGAGAGGGAGAGACGCGCTCTGGGGGCTTGATTGATGTCCGATGTCAACATAAACAAAATGGCAAATATAATTTAGCATTTAGCTTATGCAGAGATAATGGGGCAACACAAGGCTCAAACAAGATTCAAATAAACATCTGCCACGGTTTATCATCTGCTGGAGAGACATACTGTACAAAGGGTGGGTTGGAGGAAGAGAGGGAAATCAGGTGAAATAAATTAAAGGGGTGGCAGCTGTATTCACAGTACATGCTTGACTTACTACACTTGCCTTGATGTGGACAGACACACATTTATGCACATACTTAACAGAGTGTGAGCCATCCCACAAATCACTTCACTTTTGAGTCTATGAATATGACAAAGAGCGATAACAGTGTCCGGTCCCATTAATATAGTTTAGTGACATGGCAAGAACCTTTACATAAAACTGATGGTAGTAACTGTTTCGTGCATTTCTGTTTTCAGCACCCTTTAGTCTATTTAATTATATAGATATATATATATATATATATATCTATATATATTAATATATATAGATATATAAATATGGATATTTCTTATAACAGATAGATTATGTGCCTCCCCGTTAAATGAGAGGAGTAATTTAGGTGCAGTAATCTCATTTGTTTTACGGAAATGTGGCTAAATGAAAATGCACATTGCAGAGTGCTTTTCTAGGATCTTGACATAGACGGCAGATCAACCAGTCTTCATCTGGGGGACTTTAATACTCTTTCATTAACAGAGACTCTTCCAAACCTGAAGCAATTAATTGCCCAACCCATTTCTCATGCACACAGAATCTGTTACGATAACATCGAGGATGCATGTAGGGTAATATGTAGATATGTAGAGTACCCGTTGGTAGATTTGATCATAATGTTATCCATTTACTGCCAAAATACAGACAGTTTGTTAGAAGGGAGAAAACAGTGGAAAAGAAAAACAAGGTTTGTGGCAAGAATAAAGTCTTAAAGGGTTATTTTTACACCACAAATTATGATGTTTTCTTTGACTCATGCAGAGATACTTATGATTAACGGACTGTATCACTTCTTATATTCAATTTTGTGAAGAGACAGTAATTGACACTAAAATGGTCAATAACAATTTTTGCTGTGGTTCTCTAAAGTTTTTAAGAAACACCTTAATGAAAACAATTAGGGGGTTTTAAGATGAACAAAAAGAAATTGAGAGCTATGATACAAAAAGCAATAATTGATTTTAAATGTAAGGTAGAGGACTGATTAGCAAATAAAGATGTAAGGAGTGCTTGACAAGGTCTAAACAACATGATGTGGCGGGACTCGAGAGGTGTAAATAATGATGTTATTGACACATATAATTTTAAATGGGTTAATGATTTGAATATGTGTATGTTACCTCACCCCTTAACAATTTTTTTTTCTTAGACTTGCATACTGTGCCTAATATGTGGAAGCTGTCATTTATTCAACACCTTCCAGAAAGGTTGGAGCAAAGAATTTAGAAGGCCTTGACATCACTACTTGCTAAATGTATCTAAAGGAGCATTTGTTATCACCTTAGATATATTGCTATATAACTAGATATATTGCAATTTGTGTACAAGCCACAAAAAGGGAGAGAGGATGCTATTCTCACTATGGTTGATACAATTTCTAGTCACTTACAATAAGAAAAGGGTTATGTGCGTGTTTTTTCTTTTTTTTTGTACAGATAGAGCACAACAGGCCTGGGCCGGGGGGTTAAATCAGATATTAAGTTTTTATACACGGGGCACTGCAAGGATGTTTCGTTACCTCTGTTATTTTCTTTATAATCAAATGAGATGAGAATGCAGAGTGAAATTGATAAATTATAGAAATACACAGATATGGAACTGGTTGCTCTTCTATAGAAAATGTCAATTGATGTGTCACATATGAGTATGACGAGCAGGTATTGAAATTAGTAAAAGGTGTAAAATGCATTACTCTTAAGGAAATAGATTTTTTTTTTTGCTAAGAGTTAGGATGGCAGGTAAAATTATAGGGTCCAAGCAAAACTCAGCTATATGAAATAACAGTTCAATGGAAAGCTTTGGCTATAAGTAGAGACATAACACGCATTCGGAATTATTCCTTTGAACTATTACCATCTTGTCGTCGTTATAGGACATCAAAGGCAACTAAAACAGTATATAAACAAACCTTTGTATCATATGCAATAGGTCTTTTAAATAAAGGGTAGGAAATGAAGTGATGTAGGAAATGTCGCAAACTGGCGAACTTTAGAACAGTAATGTATATTGCTTAAAAACTACTGTATGTGAATTAAACAAGAAGGAATAGTAAACCTTATGGGAACCTGATTTTAACCCTTATGGGAACTTGATTTTATTTGCGCTGTCATTTTGAAATGACCATCTCTGATTAGTTGACATTTATTAATTAATTTATTATATTGATTACTATTACAGCCCAGAAAGCTAAAAAAGGTGGGCAAAATTGTATTTCACTCCTGGAAAGTCAAAACATATCAGATGTCTTTTTGCAATGCAGTACCTTTTCTGACATTTTCAAATCCAAACTGCATCACACAGTAGAGTAGGGACAGACAAATGCATCATGAAATTTTGAATTTTGACAGTAAACACCTACAATGGAATTCTCATTTACTTATTTTGTAAGTGCTCTACCATTCAGTTTGGCATCAGTACGGTTTTTTTTTTTGCTTGGGGGGATTGTATACCTTACCCCTACCCCTCTATATCTATATCTTATGAATTTGTTCGATGTAGAATGATAATAGATTGAAAATTGGCAGAGCCTCGCGGCGACGTGGTTAGATGGAAGAGGTAAGAAAGAAAAATTTAATTGTTTACGAAAGTTTCTGGTGAAAGAATTATCGTTATTAGCATGTATAATGCTAAAAAAAGCAGGATATTATTGCCGACTTTCCCTACAGTCCTCAAAGCTGTAATTACATTGCTTTCACTGTGACACAGGCATCAATCATATCTACAGCGAAAGACCCACGAACGTGGGAATCTATGAATAAAAAAATCCTATATATATATATATGTGATCAGTATATTATATATATATACTAAAACACAACATTTATTTATTGTTATAAGAAATAGAGAAAAGAAAGAAAAACACAGTCGTAATGACCATCTCATTTGCCTCAACCAGTGCTGATTTGTTGGTTGACGAGGCAGAGTTAGTACAGTCCTGTCCTATTATTTGAGAAGGCTTTAATTGAAACATGTTTATTTATTGCCCCCTTTGCTCTGAGTGGAAGCTCTAGTGTTGCGCGTTAACTGACACTAATGATTGTGATATGAGGGGACAGAATTAAATTAAAAGCTCATAAAATGAAATATGCTTCATATTAGCAGTTTGACACTTAATTTGCCTCCGAATGAGCAGAGGAAATCACAAATTAACTGTCCTTTGTGTTTTCTCCTCCTCTCCCGCGGCAGTCTTATTAGGCCATGGGAAAGCACAATTACTGTGGAGGATAATCGTGTGGGTTATGAATTCATACGGGAGAGGGCAACGGTGTGGTATTCAATAATGTATGGAGGAGGGTTGTGTCGACAAATGTGGCTGTTCAATTTATTTGACCTACACAGGAAATCACACACTCTTACAGGAAGTCAGGCATTCTGCCAAAGCAACAATGGAGTGGGATTATTTATTTATTTGGTTCTTATCTTATTTTATCTTATCAATAAACTACCCACCAGGCCACATCTCTGAATCTTTGTTTTTGCTAAATTTACTATATTGAATTATTTGGAGCTTTTATAGTCCTCTTATAGTTTTTTTTCTTTTTGAAACAAATCTATACATTGGTATGTTTGCTATTGATACAGTTGTGTTTTTTGTCATCTTTTTTGATTACATTGATTATTTGACATTACACTCTACCTCCCCCCCCGGTAGAAACTGCCTTGGGCTCGATTCATCCCCATGTTTTTAAACTGTCTCGTTCATTCTAAAAAATTGAAATGCAAGAGCAAACTTCTCTGCTTTTAGGTGTGATTTGTTTGTGAATGCGTCTTACTGACATGCTCATTATGGCTAGTGCTTAATGGTAAGTGTCCCTCACTGATTCAGTGTCTCTTTTACTTTGGTGTTATTTCCTCAGCCAAACAAAAGACACTTGCGCACATACAAAGCCTTAGTGATGGGATTCGGTCTCCTCGGTGACTACTCTGAACACACAGAGGAATTTGCCGCAAGTCAATTGCCCAACACCAGAGTTTACTCAAGAGATAGAACCTCTTGTGCTCAGAGCAAGCAATAAGATAACACACTACTAGACACACTGCTTAATAGACTCACTGGCTGGGCTCAGAGTAGTTGCTTACTAGAACTTTAGTAAAGGGGAAAAAAAGGCTTTTATATAGGAAAACATATGCTTGGTGAATCAAAACTCTTAAAATGTTTGAAGTGCATTATGCCATCATCCACAGTCTGCACTTTGTGTTCTATGCAATCAATAACCACTGAATTGAGCCTAATATCAAGCCATTAGAGGAAATTACAAGTACCTTAACCATTGATTTCCGAATCACTAATTGGGGTCAAATTAATAGCTGCAATAATCCCAGTCTTTTCCCAGGTAGTCAATGAGCTTTAACTGAACAGGACTAATTCTGAGATATGTTTTTGTAAGCAAAAATGAAATGATCAGGCTGTTTTCTCATGTTTTCCAATTACATAGGAGTATAATTTAATATAAAAAAAGAGAGAGATTTTTTTTTTTCAAATTTAACAATGGCTCAGATGATTCACATTACTAAAAATGAATGTTTATGCATAGGCCACTGTAATGTTTGTTCTCTCTCTCTCTCTCTACTTTACTGCCACTTTAAGTGTGGTAACAGATTTTTGTGGTTGGCTGAAGGCATTGAAGCATTGTTTGTTAGTGGGCTTTCTTAGTAATGCAAGATAAGCAAAATAAACAAAATATGACCATTTGTGTTGATTGTGATAATACTGCTGCACGTTTCAAGCCTATTTTAGAAAGCAAAACAGCATACAATTTGGGTGCATGTATGCACTGTTTGTGTGAGTGAGACGCAGTGCTTTGAATTTTGTTATTTACATAAACTGTTGTCAGTGTGCCTAATCTGCGCACAAAGTGATGACACTGTGGTTAACATAAGGAACAGCCTATCTCTCGCGCTCTTCGTTCTTCATGACACTCTTATTTTTTTTTAATATATGAATTTACAGGGCCCATTATAAGGTTTGGCCCCAGGGTGGGTCCCAGCCCCCATATACTCAGTTTAGTACACACCACCATTCAAAAGTTTAGGGTCAGTAAGTTTTAATACTGTTATACAGGATACATTAAATTGATTAAAAAGGGGAAAAAAATAAAAACTAATAATAAGATGCTTTTACATCATTACAAAAGATTTCCAGTTCTAATAAATGCTGTTCTTTTAAACTTTCTATTTATTAAAGAAAAAAACTATAAATACATAATTTTTCCAAACACATAATTTTTACACAAAAATATTAAGCAGCAGAACTTTTCAACATTAATAATAAGAATAAATATTTCTTGAGCATAAAATCTGCATATTAGAATGATTTCTTAAGGATCATGTGATGCTGAAAATACAGTACCCTTCATGCCTTCCCTTTCCAGATTTAAAAGCTTAGCTTTCTCCTCTCTATTTCTCTATCGCTCTCTCACTTTCTCTTTAATTCCTTTCTCCTGCGTTGCAGTGTGTGGACAGGCGGTCAGGCGGTGGCTGGCCTCATGATTAATGATGTTTATACTTGACAGAAAGCTCCTTTATTTATCTGCATTGCTGCTTCGCAGATATCATCAGTCACCTGAATGAAAAATATTCACTCATACCAATTTTGCAGTATAATTGAGTGGAGTCACTTCCCTTCTGTCGTCTTTTACCTCCTTTCTCTGTCTCCCTCCCTCTTTTTTCCTCCTCTTTCTTCTCTTCTGATATCTGGCCATCTTATCATTGCCCTAGTAATTTTCACACTGCGTCGTGAGATATGGAGAGGCTGGCTTTAGTCGTATTTGACATTAAGCCTCTTCAATTTTCACGAGTGAAGAAAAAGAGAGAGAGAGAGGGGGGTGGGGGAATGCAAAGAAAGTTGCATGCCACTTTATGGAGATGCTTGAGAATGGTTAAAATATCTCTCTTTTTTTTCTCAAGCAATTTCAGGATTTGGAAAAAAGTGAAATAAATTCCTTATGAGAAATGAGAGCAGACTGGGGTAATAATTTTTTTATTTTTTCGCTGCTTGGTAATACATTGGTTTCATCACTCAAACGCATGACCAATCCTTTTTTTTTGTAGCTGTAAGCTAGTATGAGAAAGGTGGGTATTTTGGAACTATTCAAGCATACAAGAAACAGATGAGCAAAAGAAAACTTTTTTGAGACTATTTTTCTTTCATGAATCAGTCACATGCCATTTTATATGAATAGAAACATATGAATTTGAACAAAAGTGTGACCATTGTAAACGGATTAAATATGAATTAGTATGTAAAGCAAAAAAATAAGAAGAACTTTATCTGTTCTTGTTGTATTTTTTTTTATTATATGTTTATAGATTTTAAAAAATGCATTCAGTAAAATTGATTATTGCAGTATATCAAACTATTATATTTTTCATAAATATTAAATGTATATATTTACAGACCAAAAAATATATATATAAAAAGTCCAATACGGACTTTTGATGGCCTATTCTTTATACTATATATATCCCTTGACCTACTTTCTCAGTGGGGATGGAAAAAAAGAGTACTGAAAAAATATACTCAAAGTACCATTACCTTCCAAAAAATGTAGTGTGAGTAGAGTAGAAGTACTTGTTCAAAAAACTACTTGAGTAAGAGTAAAAGTGTAGCCTATTTAAAAGTACTCATGAGTTTTGAGTAGTGAGTACTGAGCTGTGGATTTTACCCCCTCATAATAAACGCTGTACATCGCAATTTATAGATTTTAAAAACGTTGTACATTCTGTAATTCACATTATCATATTTGTCATAAAGAATGAAAAATATCTATCATCCAGCAGTTTTAATCTTGACTGCCAACTCTTTAAAATACATTAAAAAATCACGGAAACAGTATTCAGTTGAAGAAAAGATGAAAGTTATTCTCAATACAATCATCCCCATTTAAATCATAAAGTTTGAAAAAAATAGATTTAAAATCATGTGTAAGGCCACCGAGACAGCATGCTGTTGTTGCATGACGACACCAACGATAAACGGGGCTCATATGATGCGATTCAAATTTTCTTCTCTTTGGAGTGTTACAAGCTCTTAAAGAAGATCTGTAAAGTTGCAAAGATAAAAGTCTCAAACCCAAAGAGATATGCTTTATAAATGTTAAGACTCGTCCACAGCCTCCTAAAACGCCCCATTTAAACACACCCCCACATGTCTACTCACTATGTGGGAGATTTGATAACGCCGCCAAATTTACGTGTAGATTGTGTCGCATGTCGATGCCCGGCATGTGTTATTCCCCGTTGTGAAAGCGAAACTACTTGTTTGGTCTTACCAAAAGAGGACGATATCTGCTTCGTCTTGCCAGGATCTGATCCGTGCTGGTCGCTGAGGAAATACAACAACTTTGCGATGTGGATTGCCGGATCGGCTTTCACCGTGGATTAAGTGGAGTCCAGCCTGGGGTCGTCAAATGTGGTTGCCGCAAGCCCGCCAGCGTGCCCGTTTCTTTAGCACACTGGCGGCCGCTCACGTCAAGCCGGCCTCCCGCTCACTTACGCGGCCGCCGTCACTTATCCCCGGCCTCCGCTCACTTAGCCCTGGCCCTCTGCTCAATCTAGCCGCCGTGTGTGCGGTGTCGTTGTACCAAGCGAAATTACTTGTTTGGTCTTGCCAAACCACACGCGCGACTTTGACCAGAAAGCAGATGGTTAGTTGCATTACACGCCAATGTCCAGAACCCTTCAACCCAATATTAAGATGTGTCAGGCATTTTATGGAGGTGTGTCATTAGCTGGAGAGTAGAATACCAATGAAGGTGTTCTGATCAACGACGTAAGTAAGTATTGTATATTTAAAGGTTTTTATTTTGAATATTTAAGCAAGTTTTTTGGCAGGTTAGAGTCGGACTTTTGTTGTTTGCATTTATCCGCGATCAAATGCAGACATGCGTTTTAGTTTCCGCGGCGCAGAGCAAAGAAACAAGTAAAAAAGCCAGTATAAAGTCATATAATCATAATTTTATGTCCCTCCACTGGACCTGCCAAAATGGCTCGTTTATAATCAGGTTGTCATGTTTTGACCTCATCGACTCGGTGACCGACAGGGCATCAAGTATGGAGCGCGCCCGAGTAACATCTTCCATCAAACGCTGACGGTATCGGCCATCACAACGCAACGGGTGTCAGAAAGGCGTGGGATAGCGAGGTAGAAAACCGATAATGACCTACCGTATTGGAAAACCTAATCGTGTTTTTCTAACCTTTAAACTGCATAAACATTCTTACACCAAATACAAAATATTTCTTTTGAGCATATATTCATAGACACTTTAATGTTTAGAAACAGTGCAAATACAAAATATTTTCATTAGAACTTATTTGTAGAGTTCTCTTACGCATCACACACATTGTTATATGGGTTTATATTAATGACTTCTTTTTGAGCCCGTTATTGTTCTAACAAGGGACAGTTTCATACCGCCCGTTTTGCAATAAACACGAAATATAATAATTTTAATCATAAACTGATATTGATCTTACAATGTAACAATTTTGAAATTGTTTCACATGGTTCTAGAAGGATGAGCAATGGTTATGGATATATGACATTTGTTGAAGGGGAAAATGACCGTTAAAAGCAGTCTATTTTGGGGAAAACTTTTTCAAGGAAAACACACACGTGTTTCTCCAGGTGATTCTATCTATTTTTGCTTTTTTAGACATGCAGCTCTGATACAATCTCTGAAAGGAACAACAGTGCTGACTTGAAACTTGTTTATAAGAGAGCGATTTATTGTAAAATTCGACTGCACGGGGGATAGTATAAAAATTGATAAATAAAATTAAATAAAACCCCTTTTACTCGCGCGATCCACCGCGTCAAATCCATCAAAAGCGACAAGTTCAAACCGCACCAACGACTTATCAACGGACGCTGAGAACGCTCACTGACGGGAGAGAGAGCTGGCAGCGAGACCCGCGCGTGTCTCTAAGTGAGTGAGGAATTGAGCCCTACGAACGTGGTGGGACTTGGTGAGTTACCACTTAAACTGTATCGCCCCATACCGCAACGCCCAATTTCAAGCCGTGGTATGATAGGAAGCCATATTAAAATCATCTCTAGTAAGCAGAACTCCAAATTTACCTTAACATATTAGGTAGAGGAAGATGAGACCTGATGATGCTTGAAGAAGGCTTAGCAGCATGCTAAAAGTTGCGGCGTTAAAGTTTTGTGTATTGCACAAATTTGAGTTGCCACCCGAAAGTACGAGACCTATATCTCATCAATCCAGTGATGGATAAAAATTTAAACTTAAAAAAAGATGTAACCCGACACAAGGAGGGGGAAAATAGTAGAGTAGAAAAGTACGATACATCCACTTAAAAATCTACTAAGTAAAAGTACAAGCGACACAATTTAAACTACTCAAACACAAGTACATTACTGATAAAACTACTTAATACCTGTCAACGTGAGGACTTTATACTTGTTACCCGGTTGTCAGGTTGCATCCAGCATGGATGTTTAATGGTCAATCATAATGTAATTGTTTAACGAATGATAAAACAAAAAAACAGAAGAGGACAGATAGAAATCTTGACAGGCTAAACAAGTATAAGTTCAGGGATTTAAAGGGTCATATGACGTTGCTAAACAGAACATTATTTTGTGTATCTGGTGTAATGAAATATGTTTATGCTGTTTAAAGTAAAAAAAAAATTATTTTCCAACTTATTGTTTCTCCTCCTAGGCCCAGCCTTTCTGAAACAGAGTACAATTTGTACAAAGCTCCTCGGTTGTGAAAAGCAAGGTGTGCCTGTGATTGGCCAGCTATCCCAGGGTGTGAACTTGGTGAAACCTCAAGCGTGCTTGACCTGTGCACGGGACTGTTACGCTCCTTACCTACATGTGATGCGTTGTCCGGGCGACGAGAACACCCAATAAAACCCTTAAAAAGCAGGCTATGATTTTGTTTGCATCAACCTGGGGACATAATACTGATTATAAGATTATATGTCTTTTACGCACGTGCGTTGCGTATCGCGGGGTTGTAACATAAAACCATGTCTGCCTTTGTGATCAGAGAAATGACAAACAACAAGGGCTACTACACTGCTCAAAACTCACGTTTGAAACATCAGTGGCAAATTCTTTAAATATAAAAAAACTTACTTACAGTCTGTGAGTCAGAACTGCCGGCATTTTAGTCTAAGGTTACTCTCCAAGGATCAGTAAACAGTCCTTCATAAAATGCACTGCACACATCTGAATATATTTGGGTTAAAGTGTTCTGGAACAGTGTTGTAAACACAACTTAACCACTGATATCTAGTTGTGTCCTCTTTTGGAAGGCCAAAAACAAAGTATTTTCGCTTTCGCAACAAAACACACACAGTGTTGAGAATGGCGTCGCACGCCGGCGAGGAATTTCGAGACCTAAAACTAGCGGCCGGCGGGCTTCGGCAACCCCCTGTGGACCCCGGATGGAATCGCCTTCGTCCATGGTGAAAGCGAATCGGCGATCCATAGGCGAAGTTGATGTATTATCAGACCCAGCACGGATAGTTCTAGGAGACGAACGCCCGGATATGTCTCTTTTGGAAGGCCCAACAAGGCGCTCGTGCGCTTTCACAACGGCAAAACACAGCACTCTCAACATTGGGGCGGCAACAACCATACTTACACAGCGAGAATAAAAGTAGCTTCTTTCTTGGTGAACTTTGGGTCAGGGTGATGCAAATGTCCACACATTACGGTGACACCCGCACAGATATGTGGGGGTGTGTTTAATATCACGGGACGTGGTTTAGGAGGGAGTGCAGTTTAACTTCTTTAAAGGAATACTGGCTTGGACTTTGAGACTTTAGTCTTTGCAGCTTTAGGGATCTTAATCTATTCATGAACAGCTTGTAACACACCAAAGAGAAAAAAAAACTTGAAATCGCATCATATGACACCTTTAGGAGGACATCTGTCAGTTACCAATGTCACTCAATGGGCCATAGCCTTCTTAATTCGCTTGAATAAGGCATACTCCCTCAAACATATTCTTTCACTACTCCCACAAACACACCCACCAAACACATCGGATTGTCAAGCAATTCAATAAAATTTCTTTATCCAGTTTGTATGCAGATGCTGCTGATGGTGGAAATGACAACCACACCACACACACATCAACACCACAGAATCTATATATATATATTATTATAGTATATATATATATATATATAGATAATATATATATAATATCTAGCTTATAGTATACATCACATTAATACAGCATATACCAACTATTTGTTTTGTTGTGGGGTTTTTCACACAACACATTTGAGTCTGAATACACCTTATAACATCTTCTATCGCAATCATCATGCATAGAAAGAAATGTATAAATTTGGATTCAGTGATTAATTCCCAGTAGTAAAACTGATTGCACTCTGGTGTACTGTATTTCATTAGTGGATGAGTTAATGTGGAGGAGTCTGCCATCCATTCGTGTGCTGTAGCATTGGGCCCCTGCTGGGGAGCTGGCTAGAAATGTGCAGTTTCCATTAAGAACTGCTGAGCAGTGGGCCATGGTCTCTCGCTCAGGGGGGCAGTTACAGCGTTCAACCAGCTTTACAGAACACAGCAATAAATCCTACCTGCTCTCAGCCAGAAACCCTCTCCTGCTCTCTCTGTGTCCCAAACACTCCCCATCTCTCTTTCATGCCACCGACTCTTAAAGAAACTCTCTTAAAGCACTATATAAATGTATGTAACATGGGTGAGGTATTTTATGGAGCTTCTAAAACATTTGGTTGCTTGGAATAAGGTGGCCAGACATTTTGAGAATGAATCTCTACTCCTGTTCTGTCAATTAATTTCTCTAATTTTGTCCTACACAGTTGTTTATCTTTTTTTATAATTGCATTTATCTATAATACCAAGCATTTTCCACTGATATTTGTGTTTTTCAACCATGATTAAACTCTCTCCTCCCTATTTTTTTTTTTTTTTTTTTTTTTTTTTTAAGGAGGACCAACTATCTGTCAGTGCGGTCATCATGTTAGGATGCGTAGAAATTTTTTTTCATTAAACTTTCCTTATCTGTACCACTTTCCTTTTCAATTGCAATCACATATTCAAACAAATATGGGATTTCAGGAACCTCTTTGCCAAATATTGTGTTAATATTTTCGAATGCCTTCCCAGAGGAAAATCTTTTTCATGGGGTTTTCAAATGTTTCTCCTCACAAGCTTCATGAGAAACAAAAATAGAAACAAATAGGACATCTGTTAATATACAATATATAAATTAGGCCTGGGCAATAAAACGGTATAGATATTTATTGCTGGTACACCTTCTTCAATAACAATATAAAAAATGTTCGATATAGCGCACGATATAGGCACATGCTATGAGTGACGCAGACAGCACACACAAACACGAACATGAGTGCTGTGCCTGCATGTGATGAGGAGATTGTGAATAAAAAAATGAATATTAGTCGAATTTAAAATAAACATTTGCATTTGAATGTTAGGAGTGCGTCAGGGAGTGTCATCAGTGGCGCACGAGATGCGGTGATAATGATGTAAGTGACGTTGTTGCATTTTAATGTTTTGTTAAGTCTAGACCACAAAATGCGCCGTTGCTGTGTTATGCATTAAAAATATTAGAGAAATATAGAAGCTCAATGCGGAGATCTTGATTAGGTTAAAACCGAAAACAAGTCATTCACACAGAACGCAAATTCAGCATTTTTTAGACGGATAAATATGACTGCTGCACTTGCGTCTCACACAAGAGATGTAGTAATGCAAAGTTAAAACAGTTTAGACTTTTAGAAAACACGTCGCAAATTTATTTATTCCTTTTCACTGCGTCTCATATGTTTTTAAATGCAATCTGCATGATGGGAGATTCGGCTCTTTGTATTAAGCAATGCATAAATACATGATGCTGTTTTGTTCATAATTGTTTATGCAATTTACGAAATTATATTAGATTTTTATGAGTTAATTTAGACGTAATTTTATATTTTTATTTCCTTGTGTTACATTTAATGTGCTGCATTATTTTTGCTGAATTGCGCCCTCCTGTTCCGTCTGGAGACTAGCCAAAGTTGCCTTAAAGGGGTCATATGATGCGATTTAAATTTTTCCCTTTCTCTTTGGAGTGTTACAAACTATTGGTGCATAAAGAAGATCTGTAAATTTTTGCAAAGACTAAAGTCTCAAATCCAGAGATATTCTTTATAAAAGTTAAACCTAAACGGCTCGTTCTAACATGCCCCCACATTTCTATGTCACGATGTGGAAAGATTTGCATAACGCCACCCAAATGTTCACGCAAAGAAAGAAGGCGTAACTTTTATTCTCGCTGTAGTATTGTTGTTGCCGCCGCCGCCATGTCGTGAAGACGCTGTGTGTTTCGTTGTGAAAGTGCGAAGATCCAAAGATTCAGAGAATCTGGACCCAATTCTGTGCATGGGTCAGGCCGTAAAACCATACTGGATGCCTGTGACTTCGGCCTTATACGGCACTGCAATCCATACAGGAATGCACTGTAATGGAAATCACAACATGGGCTCAGGAATATTTCCAGAAAACATTGTCGGTGAACACATTCCACCGTGCCATTCGCCGTTGCTGGTTAAAACTCTATAGGTCAAAAAAGAAGGCTTATCTAAACATGATCCAGAAGCGCAGTCGTTTTCTCTGGGCCAAGGCTCATTTAAAATGGACTGTGGCAAAGTGGAAAACTGTTCTGTGGTCAGACGAATCAAAATTTGAAGTTCTGTTCTGCTCAGTTCAGAAGCCTGCATCTCTGATGGTATGGGGTTGCATGAGTGCATGTGGCATGGGCAGTTTACACATCTGGAAAGGCACCATCAATGGTGAAAGTTATATCCAAGTTCTAGAACAACATATACTCCCATCCAGACATCGTCTCTTTCACGGAAGACCTTTTTTGTGCCCCCCCAAAATTTTGTTTTCCAGACTGACAATGCCAGACCACATACTGCATCAATTACAATATCATGGCTGCGTAGAAGAAGGATCCTGGTACTGAAATGGCCAGCCTGCAGTCTAGATCTTTCACCCATAGAAAATATTTGGCACATCATAAAGAGGAAGATGTGATAAAGAAGACCTAAGACAGTTGAGCAAATAGAAGCCTGTATTATACAAGAATGGGACAACATTCCTATTCCTAAACTTGAGCAAACTTGTCTCCTCAGTCCCCAGACGTTTGCATACTGTTCAAAAAAGAAGGGGGGATGCCACACAGTGGTAAACATGCCCTTGTCCCAACTTTTTTGAGATGTGTTGATGCCATAATTTAAAATCAACTTATTTTTTCCCTTAAAATGATACATTTTCTCAGTTTAAACATTTGATATGTCATCTATGTTGTATTCTGAATAAAATATTGAAATTTTAAACTTCCACATCATTGCATTCTGTTTTTATTCAAATTTGGTACGTGTCCGCAACTTTTTTGGATCGGTTTGTATTTACAACACTGTTCCCGAACAGTTCAACCCAAATATTGCAGATGTGTCACACATTTTAGTTGAGGACTGTTCCTGGCTGTTTTTTCCTACTCCACAGACTGTGATATTGTTCATATTTAAATAATTTTGCCACTGATGAGTCAAACGGAGTTTTGAGCAGTGTAGGTAGCTCTTGTTGTGGTGTCTTTTCTCGGCGAATCACAAATGCCAACATGGTTTTAGTTTATTTGCGGCGCAGGCACGCAACGCTTAAAAAGACAGTATAGTAGTATAATCCTTAATTATGTCCCACTGGCTGAACACATGGGGGCCCTCGTTTATAATGAGTTTGATGTTTTGTCTCGTCGCTTCCGGCTGGGGACGCCAATCACAGTTTTTTAAAGGGGCGTGACATTTCCATCACGCGCTTGAGGTATTCAGCCAATCACAACACACTAGATAGCTGGCCAATCAGAGCACACCTCGCTTTTCAGACCGATGAGCTTTGTAAAAAAAACAAGCGACGCTTCAGAAAGGCGGGGCATAGATGAGAAACAATAATTTACAGTATGTGGAAAATCATTTTTTTAACCTCATAAACACATTTCATTACACAAATACACACAATAATGTTCTTTTTAGCAACATCATTTGACCCCTTTAATAACACTATTATTATTTCTGTATATTAAACCAGATTCAAAATGAGATATTTGTTTAATTTTTATTGTTTGATTGTTAAAACAAAAAATATGTGTTTGTCTCAATAAATTGGCTTAATTTAAAAATACAGTGGTTAAATAAAAAAAAAATTTCTATTGGTCTTTGTTTTAATTTTTTTTTTTTTAAATGTCAATAATTATCGATACCAAACGATATGAAACACTATATCGTTGATAAATTTTTTAGCTATATCACCCAGCCCTAATAACATATAAAATCATTGTAATATATAATAACGATACCCAAAGAAAAAAATGATTTGGTTTTCTATGAATTTGATGAGAAATGTCTGAGTTCATATTAAAATCTCTGCACTTTCATTGCTATAGAAGCCTGTTTCTCCTCCCTTTTTTTTTTCTTCGAAATTGCATCTTTAGATCTTGCGATGTGATTTTCTTTATTAGTTTAATTGTTATCTTACAATAATAATCATTATAATAATAATTGGTATTATTGTTGTCATTATTATTTTACTCTGAGGCAGAAATCTTGCTTGGGAGGAAATATCTAAGAAGCAGGAGACTTAAATTCTCCATTCGTGCTTGATTTAATCTTCGTCTAGAAGAAATAATTGAGATTTTAAAGAAATCTTATTGTGTTCATTTTTGTTTGTATCATTTAAAGATGAATATATGTGTGTTTGTGTGCATGCACATTTATGATAGAATGTGTTTTTCAGGTCTTCTGTAGTGAAACGTATGATGCTCTCTGCTACTCCGCTACACATTTATACACACCCACACACACATGCACGATTCGAGCCCCTCCCAAATGTTCACTCATGATTAAATATCAACGCACTGCTCTTGACATTTTATTAGTCGAACAAGATGGATCTACTGGTATGACTAAAGTAGGCTATTGCAGCCCACATCCTGCATGTCTGCCTTTTACATGGGGGAAAAAAAATATGGGAGAGACTTTTGGGAGCAAAAAGTTTTTTTTTTTTTTTTTGAATCTTCTGGCATCCTGGGTAATTTTTTTTGCACACACCACAACACCCCCCACCCACACACACACACACACACACACAGAGTCCTCAAACGAAATGTTATTTTACAGTCCGAAAGTCCCTCAAACATACTCATACTAACACAGCCTACATCTTTTCCATGCCTTATCTCAGTCTCTTCTTGCATTTGTCCCAGTTATGTTAACTCCTCAAGGTGGTTATGTGTCAGATCGACACCATCCAGGGGTCGCGTAACCTTGTCTTTGTGTTTGGCTCTGGGCGTTGTTTCCATGCCGTGAGTCTGAAGATGGTAGCAGCTTTAAAATGAAGAAGAACTGATATATTCCCTTTCTTTCTTTTTATTGTACTGAAATGGACACTTCTCTCCTGGCCTTCTGTTTTCTCTCGCCTGAAGCACTAGAGGGTCAAGAGAGCACCAGAGTGAGAAGTTAACCTCACGTATGCTACATTCACTCAGTTAACATACGTTAAAGTTCTCAAAAATGCACCTCTCAAGCAGTACTACTGCATTTTAAAATATTTTATTGCTCTCTGCGATTGAAACTTTTGAGTAGTGAGTACTTTTTAATGTACCATATGTCCCTTAAAAGGTCAAAAAAAAAATTTGAACAATAAAATGTTGCAAACACTTTAAAGACAGCTGTTTTTCTGTTTTATTTGTTTTCACATTTGAAAGTCCAGCAAAATAGCTAACTTCATTTATAGCTTACTTGCCTTTGATGTCTTGGTTTTTGTTTGGACTTCCTGTACAGACTTGTTGTTTGTAGTGCCCTTATCATGACCATTGAAATTACATTTATTTATACCAGGAAAAAAATGATTTTCCAAACAGCCTGTAGGAAGCTTTGCTTTGCAGAGCATAAACATTTCCTTTAGAAGGGAATAAGCTGCTATTTAGTTGCTCAGCAGTGTGTTACTGTGATGTGGAACAGAAACAAACAGAGCTAAAAGATTATGTAAATGTAAAATGAATGCAAATTATGGTTTGAACGAAAAACAAACAACAAGTTCATCAGGAATTTTGCAAAAAATTTGATACCAATGTTAGGACATTTTTGTGTCACACACACACACACACACACCCCCACACACCACACCACACCCACACACACCCACACACACCCCACACACCCACACAAACACACACACACCCCCACACCCACCACACACACGCGCTTTACGTAATAGCTTGGGGGGGAAAAAGCACGTTGAGTGCACTTGATGCAAAAAAAAAGCTCTCAAGAAATATTTCTGTATTTATATAATAACCTAAGGGCCTTATAATCCATATACTAAAATATTATTATAAATAATGGAACATATTTGATAAAAATGGTTGTGGGGGTGTCGTATTTATTTATTGAGGTGAAGGGGGTGTTTACATCTTTTTATATTTAATATTTTTATATTACATACAATTATATTAATCTATACAAGATCTATACTATATTTATTTATTATTTATTTATTTTTTGCTTTAACTTTCCAATGCTTGCAGTGATTTATATTTACAGTTTTTCACAGTTCCTACACACTGAAACCCCATTCCTGAACCACATTCCCAATAGCCTAAACCAATTTGGTAAAAAAAAATCAACTCTTTTTGCAAAACCTTAAACAAGTTCAGGCAGTTTAGACACTGTTTGCAGATCTCATTAACTCTTTTAGCAAAACTCTAAACACATTCTCACTCACTAAAATGCACTGTGATAAACTTGTGATGCAAAACCCTAAACACAAGAAAACAAAAGTTAAGCACAACTGCAACTTGGTTGTCATTATTTACACACAATAATTCAAAACTGTCCACACTTGTTTCTAAATATGTGAATGCACAAAATATAAGCCAGTTCAAAGTGCACAGAAGGCATGGGTGCATCCATCAATCTGAGAGATACGGAAGAGTGTGCATACGAGGTGGAGGAAGAGGAGGACGAGGAAGAGCAAGACCAATGAAATCAGAGCTACTGTGATAGACCATGTTCTTGTGCATAGAATGACAGAGACAGGAACAAAGAGTTCAACCTAATTTGAGCAGATTCTCTGTGGCCACCATAATCAGTTGGAAAGTTCAAAAGAACAACAAAAGAAGAGTGGAAGAGAATCTTGTGTATAATTGCAAGACTACCATGTTTAGGGTGGCAATAACTCTGTGTGACATAAAGTTTGCTGTCTTGTCAAGGCTGGATCGCCTGAGTCATTTTACTAAATTTGTATGCATGTATATAATCACTACACACATACACTGTGTGTGTGTGTGTTTGGTCCTCCTTTTGGAGAGTAAATGTTTTTTAGTAATAGTTCTCTAAGTATATTAGTATATGAAATATCGTTTGCAATACCTAAAACACACACCACGACAAACACAAAATAGAATTCACACCTAATTTGTGAATATAATCTAACAATAGTGCCCAGAATAAAAAAACTGGCTCTCACAAATGGAACACCACACCACACACACACATATATAATGTGTGTGTACATATGGCCTGTCTGCGATGTAGAGGAAGTCTCTGATTTTTTTTACACACACACTCACAAACACACACGCACACACGCACACACATATATGTGTGTGTATGTGTGTGTTTCCCCTTTTGAGAGTGACATTTTTTTCTTTGGGCATATTGTCTAAGATATATATTTTCACCAAACTTAGGTGTGATTTATTTTGTTTGTGTGTGTGTGTGTGTTTACTGTATTGTAATTTTACTATACAATAAACTTTTTTTTTTGTAACTCCATGCACTGGACACTGTGTTCTCCATTTTTTGATGTAGTGTCTAATATCTGTAGTGTGTACATTATTGACTAATGTGTGTATGATTTGAAAGCTTTGTTTGATTTTGAGTATAGGTGAAATGGTTTAAGCGATTGTTTGATTTTGCCAGAAGAGTCAGGGGTTCTGTGAATTTAGTTTGATGGTTTGGATTTGTGTTTAAGGTTTTGAGAAAATGAATGATGGTTTCAAGAAATGTGTTTGAACAATTCAGAAAAACTAAGTATTTCTAGGGGTCATGTGGGGTAGATGTTGTTCTTCATCTGGTGTGTGTGTGTGTGTGTGTGTGCGCGCTTAGTTACATGTGTACATGGGTAGCTGTGGGCATACATACACTATAGGGTTATTTTGTCTTAAGATGAAACCAAAATGAAAAAGTTCACACATGCCTCTAGTAGGACATTATATATAAACTACAAAGCAGAGACAGAAACTTACTTAATGTTTATGTCCATTTGCATTTCACTGTCTCAAGGCCACAGAAGGGGACAGTGAGGTGGTCCCTGGTGGTCCTAAAGGCAGGAGACATTCATTTAGTAGAATATTAATTTCCACCCCGTTCCCCCCTTAAATCCTTGCATCTCAACCTTTTCTCTGCCCCTCATTGACTGCGAGTGTGAAATGAATATAAATTAACAAATAAGATAGGACACTATTCCTCCCTTTTTGCTCAGGAATCCTCTCAACTCCCATAAAACATTAATTCTGTTATTTTTGCTTCAGATGTTCTTTTTGCTCCATGTTCTTTTTGTCATTATCAGAGATTTGTGCAGAGCGGCTGCTCAGGCATGAGGAAGTTCAAACAGGGTGCCAGAAATTCACAAGAACATGATCTAGTACAACACCTTGGTTTCTTTGAAATCCCGTCTGCAGCCAATAAGGAAGAAAGCTTGAGTATGCAGAAACTATTTTGCCATCTGGTTTTACATCCATAATTACTAGTTAGATGTTTTTGCTCTTGTCAGCTGAAGTGTTTTTATTTGTTTTCTCCTGTAGCTTAATATGCAGTTATTTGCAGGTTGATTTTGTTGAGAAGTGCAAACATTGTAGCTATGTGAACAGCATACTAGTATACTACTCTTACTTACTCTTTTATCATATCTTTATATAGCAGAAATAGTAAAAGTAATATGCTACTGTGATTGTTGCTGTTCAGAATAGCACTAGCACATTACTTTTACTACTGCTAGTGTACATAGTATTTTAACTCTGCATAGTATGCACATTTCAAGTATGTATAGCGTTTGCTACATGAAATACTGTGTATTATTAACCTTCCATTTCCACTGTTATGTATGATAATTTAATGCAGTCCATCAGACTGCCAAGATAACTTTATACAAAAATAATGTCCCCAAGACAACTAGACGCCAATCACTAAATAAAATTTACAAAATGATGAGGCCATTTGACAATAATGTAGCTTAATACATTGATGTTGTTGCATAATATGTTCTGTTTCACATTTAATTATACACTTATACTGTGCAGTAATCAGTAAATATTAAAGGAATAGTTCACCCATACAGTAGAAGTTAACGGTCAATAAAACTGTTTGGTTACTAACATTCCTCAAAATAATTTATTTTGTATTCTGCAGAAGAAATTTAAGTCATTAATTTTTAGGTGAACTGTCTCTTTAAACACTTTTGGCCAAATGGTTCAAATGTCCCTCATTGTTTACACACAGACTGACATACAGTTACAATATTACTAATACACATTCTGTCTTTCAGCATATCTCCCAATCTGGCACAAGCATGTGCATGCATGTTTTTTTATTATCATTATATTTATTTATTTTATGTTTCTGTCGCCAGTATTTCTCACCTTTTGTTATCTCTCCAGGTCAATAAACATACATCATTCCCCTCACCCTAAGCTTTCCTCGACACCTCTTGCTATTTTCTTCTCCCTCTCAGGTTAGCTTTTACATTTTCTAAGCTTTTCTGTCTCTCTCTCCAAGTATATCTCTCTGTCTCTGTTCTTTGATCTCAGTGAAAAGAGGAACATTAAAGAGCCGCTGTTTCCGCTGTCAGGGACCCTCTCCAGCTTCCCCTCATCGTTCTCCTGTCCTCTCCTGTCTTTCACCACTCTCTTCTACTCCTTGCTCTCCTATGGCCTCTCTTTCTCCTCTCCTCTCCTCTGTCTTGTCTTTTTCTCTCACTGTTATGCCAGAGTTCTGGCATTGTGCTCCAAGAAGAACTTGTGCACTGGTCAGAGAATTCTGGGATCTCATTCTCTCTCTCGCATCAGTCAGGGATCTGCTCAATTCAGGATTCCTTTGGGAAACTTCTTATGATCATTACTATATGAACCTTCATTTGTTAAGAAAGATCATTGTATATTATTTTATTTGAATAAACCCCTAACATTAATGTGAACAGTTAGCATTGTCACTTTAAAGCAAAAAGTTTGTAATATTAGTTTGGGTGGTAGGCTGTCATATTAGGATAACATATTTTAATATGATAATAGTAAGAATCAGGGATTTATTTAGTTATTTGATTCTGCCCTCTATGTACCTTCGTATGTTTAGAAAAATCATTTTATACTGTATTGCTCATATGTGATTGGTGATTTGAGTCAGGCCGTTACACCAAAAAGTAAACTGGGCAATGAACTTTAAAAATCAAAATAAAAACTAACAATTGGATAATTTTTCCTTTCATATTTTAATATAATAATAAGCATATGATGTTTTTTATTTAGTTCTTGTGTTGCTCCTATAGTTGACCTCTAAACATAAACAAATTAAAGGGTGCAGCTAACAATTTATTCTGCCTCTCTTCTTGTATCAGACACACATATGCATGTAGCACTAACAATGTAAGGTGTTTCAAGCTAATATTTATTTTACTCTCACCACGTGTATATATTTGTAGAACGGCTGCTCTGATCATAGCAGGGAGCCGTTACTCCAGTTTGTTTAAACTGCAAAAGTCACAATGTTGTTAAGCTCTGCTGCCAGCATAATAATAACACAGTGTGACACCATTTCCTGATGAAGAATAACACAAACACATCATACCAAATTTGTTCATTCCAACTTTCCTCTGCAAGCACAGTGTCACAAGGAGAAGAAACAGTCCTGAATGAACATGTGACAATGTGTAGAAGAAAAGAATGAGAGAGAGAGAGAGATTTTTATTTTATTTTAAAAGGCTCTTTTTTACAAATTAACAAAAACAGAGACACAAAATCACATAATGAAAAAATAGAAAAGAAAAAAACTACATATTTAAACATGTATACACATACACACATATAAACACACATATACACATTTATATGTAACAAATACATGCATTACAAAAAATGTGTGAAATGCAATTCACCTTCGAATACAGAGCACAATGCTCCTTTGCTACACCATTTTAATTAAAAAGAAAGGAGATCATCCATAGACTTGTAAAAATTAAAATCAATCAGTACTCTGGACTTCACAAGTGCTGAGAACAACACCGTGACATTCTGACCAGGCCTTTGTTCAATTTTGTTTCTCCTATTTGTATAGACTGCTAGTTTCGCTTCACCCACAATGAAATTCAATAATTGACAATCATGACATCTTTTCTGTACATACTTCACACCCAAGACAAAGGTTTCCATAGAAAACGTATCATGAAAACAACCAAAAAGACTTCTTAAAACAATAAATAAAGGCTTCAACATGGAACACTGCATAAAAGCATGAAAAACAGTTTCTCTTTTAAAGCAAAAAGGACATTCTGAACCAACCTCGGGATTTAGAACAGAAATAAAAGCATTGACAGCAATTGCCCCATGAATTGCCTCCACTGTATATCCCCTACTGTCACAAATTCAGCCTCTGTGGCTCCCTCCGATCATCACCAGAGGGAACCATCACCGGAGTACTGAGCTATCCCTTCGGACTCCAATTCCCACAATGCCCCATGCCAGAGACTAATCACCTGCACAGGTGTGTCCTATTGCCTGGTCTATTTAAACTGTGCCTTCCCTGCTCTCTTTGCGAAGTCTTGTTTTGCCTTGCAGACATTTCTGAGCGGTTTCCCTGTGTTGAATATCTGTCGATTACCTGGACTGTTTATCCGTTTACGATTGCTTGCTGCCTACCTACCTATTCTGACCCTGCCTGCCTTGTTTATTCTTGCCACTGTTTGTCTGCCGCCTGCCTCAACCCTGATTACGAACACTGTTTACGATTCTGCCCAGTCTTCGTTGTATCTGACGCCAGTTAATGATTTATGCCTGTCTGACCTGCCTTGTGATCTAATAAAGCTGCACATGGATCCCAACGCCACTGCCTCTTTGTTACAGAAGACTTCACCAGAAATTGATCCAGCAGCGTTCTATCACTTTACCACAGAGGTATCTGCTCAAGCATCGGTTCTGGCCACCCACCAGCAACAATTAAGCCGACTTACCTCGCTAACGGAGGAGATGTAAAGACCTTGCAAGCCCTTCGTCTGCAAGCATCCGAAGCACATGCCCCTCCTCCGAATCCACCGCTTCAAGCCCCGGCTTCACCTACCTCCACCGCCAGCCCTCGTTTGGCGTTCCCCGAGAAATTTGATGGCTCACCCTCAAAATGTAAGGGTTTCTTACTCCAATGTTCCATGTTTGTTCACCAACAACCCATATTGTATTCCACAGACGATAGTCGCATCGCATTTGTCTGTTCGCTTCTCACTGGAAGGGCGTTGGAGTGGGCTACCGCGGTGTGGAATGAGAATCAGGCTGTCTTTCCTTCCTTCTCGGCCTTCATCCAGCGGTTCAAGGAGGTGTTCGAACATTCCGCTGATGGAAAGGAGGCGGGCGAGCAGCTGTTATCGTTACGCCAGGGCAGAGGTTCGGCGTCGGATTACGCTCTCTCATTCCGCACTCTCGCGGCACAAACAGGGTGTCCGGAGGATCCTCTCAAACTACACTTCCGCAGAGGTCTGAGCATGGAACTGCAGTCTGAATTAGCCTGTCGAGATGAGGGGAGATCCTTGAATCAATTCATCGAACTGGCCATTCGGATTGACAACCTCCTTCGCTCTCGTCGTCAGACTCGGCTCTCTTCGGCTCCAGTCGGCGCGTCATTGCCACTTCCTGACACAGAACCCATGCAGATCGGCTTTACTCATCTCAGAGGAGAGGAGAGAGACTCATTCGCCAGAATCTGTGCCTATACTGCGGACTATCTGGACACATGAGAGCTTCCTGTCCCACGCGGCCACCTCGCAATCTTTCTCTGGTGAGTTCGAATTTCAGTACTTCCACTGCTTTAGAGATTCCAGTCATCTTAAAATTTAATGGGCAGATCACGGAGGCTATGGCTTTGATAGACTCAGGGGCTGCACGAAATTTCATTGACGCTAGTTTTGCCAAAACTCATAATATTCCTCTTGTTCCCTGTACGTCTCATGTGGCAGTGGCAGCGCTAGATGGCCGCCCGCTGGGCACTGGTCAAATCCAATTTACTACCACGGACCTTCAATTATGCACTGGAGCTCTTCACACCGAACTTATCCGCCTCTTCGTATTTCAATCTCCACGTACACCTGTCATTCTGGGACTGCCTTGGCTAGAGAAGCACAACCCCTCTATCTCATGGTCTGAGGGACAGATTACACAGTGGTCAGAGTTCTGCCATCAGAATTGTCTCAACGCTACCCCGATCAGAAAGGAGAGGGAGTGCACGCCTGTCTGTCAGCTTCCTGCTGAATACCATGATCTCAGGGAGGCTTTCAGTAAGATAAAGGCTTCTCAATTACCTCCTCATAGAATGAGTGACTGTGCCATCGAACTCCAACCTGGTTCACATTCTCCCAAGGGGAGGGTTTTCCCCTTATCTCAACCTGAAGCTGAGGCTATGAAGTCCTATATCGAGGAGGAACTCGCTAAGGAGTTCAGACCATCCACATCACCTGCCTCTGCCGGGGTTTTCTTTGTTAAGAAGGATGGAGGCCTCCGTCCTTGCATTGATTACCGAGGGCTCAACGACATCACTATAAGGTTTCGCTACCCCTTGCCCCTAGTCCCTTCAGCTCTGGAGCAGCTCCGAAGGGCAAGATATTTCACCAAGCTGGATCTGCGCAGTGCTTACAACCTCACTCGCATCCGTGAGGGTGATGAATGGAAGACTAAGTTCTCTACCACAACTGGGCACTACGAGTACTTTGTTATGCCGTTCGGGCTTGCCAACAGTCCTTCAGTGTTCCAGGCCTTCATCAATGATGTGTTCAGAGACATGTTAAATCGCTGGGTCATTGTTTACATTGACGACACCCTAATTTACTCGGATTTGTACGAGGATCATGTCAAGCATGTTCGGGCGGTCTTACAACGTCTCATCAGCCACCAGCTATATGCCAAAGCCGAGAAGTGTGAGTTTCATCAGGAGACAGTATCATTCCTCGGATACGTGATCAGCTCAGGAGGGGTAGCTATGGACGACAAGAAGGTACGAGCCGTTGTCAACTGGTCTCTACCTGCCACCTTAAAAGAACTACAACGCTTTCTAGGATTTGCCAATTTCTATCGGAGATTCAATCGCAACTTCAGCACAGTGGCAGATCCCATGACTTCCATGATTAAGAAGGGTAGTCAGCGCCTCGAATGGTCCCCAGCAGCCCGTTCAGCCTTCCAGACCCTCAAGGAGAGATTTACAACCGCACCTATCTTGTACCATCCCGACCCAGAACTAGAGTTCATTGTGGAGGTGGACGCATTCAGCACGGGCATTGGGGCAGTTCTCTCTCAACGACATGGTAACCCGCCCAAGTTATATCCCTACGCCTTTTATTCCCGCAAACTCAATCCCATCGAGCAGAATTACGATGTGGGCAACCGAGAACTTCTTGCCATGAAGGTCGCCTTTGAGGAGTGGCGTCACTGGCTCGAGGGAGCCAAACACCCCTTTACCGTACTCACCAATCATCGCAATCTGGAATATCTAAAATCAGCCAAGAGACTCAATCACAGACAGGCAAGATGGTCACTGTTCTTCATCAGATTCGGCTTCACAATAACCTACCATCCAGGCACTCAAAACACTAAGGCGGACGCTCTATCCCGACTCTATGAATCATCCACACTGTCTCCCATTCAGGAATCCATCATTCCATCTACCATCATTCTCGCACCCGTACAATGGGACATCATGACTGAGATCACAGATGCTCAGGGCACCGAACCACCTCCAGCCGAAAACCCCACCTAATCTCACATATGTACCGCAAGCTCTACGGCAAAGAGTCATTCAGCTAGTTCATTCCACTCCTGGCTCCGGACATCGCTTGAATAATCGCTTCTGGTGGCCCACTCTACAAGCAGAAACAATTCATCCTTCATCCGAGACTGTGCAACTTAAAGTCCCCTCATCAACTGCCTGCTGGTCTCCTACAACCATTACCCATTCCACAACGCCCCTGGTCCCACATAGCCATCGACTTTATAACAGATCTGCCTGCCCCCATTCTCACTGTTATCGATCGCTTTTCCAAGGCCTGCCGCCTGATTCCTCTACCTAAACTACCCACTGCTCTTGAGACAGCCGAGGTCCTCTGCAACTAAGTGTTCAGGTTTTACGGCCTTCCTGAGGACGTGGTCTCTGATCGGGGTCCTCAGTTCACCTCCCGAGTCTGGTCAGCCTTCTGCCGACAACTCAACATCAATGTCAGTCTGACCTCCGGGTATCACCCACAGTCGAACGGTCAGGTGGAACATCTCAATCAGGAACTCACTCGTTTCCTCCGCTCATACTGCCATCGCAATCAGACCGACTGGAGCCGCTACTTACTATGGGCCGAGTATGCACAGAATTCACTCCGCAAACCTGCGACAGGTATCACCCCATTCCAATGTGTCCTGGGTTTCCAACCCCCATTATTCCCATGGTCCGGGGAACCTTCAGAACTTCCGCTCGTTAATTCATGGCTGCAACGAAGCGAGGAGATGTGGAATGAGGCTCATGTTCATCTCCAGAGAGCAGTCCATCGCACAAGGGAACTAGCTAATCGCCGTCGGCGCACCTGTCACAAATTCAGCCTCTGTGGCTCCCTCCGATCATCACCAGAGGGAACCATCACCGGAGTACTGAGCGATCCTTTCGGACTCCAATTCCCACAATGCACATTGCCAGAGACTAATCACCTGCACAGGTGCTCCCCATCTTCCCGGTCTATTTATACTGTGCCGTCCCTGCTCTCCTTGCGAAGTCTTGTTTTGCCAAGCAGACATTTCTGAGCGGTTTCCCTGAGTTGAATATCTGTCGATTACCTGGACTGTTTATCCGTTTACGATTGCTTGCTGCCTACTATTCTGACCCTGCCTGCCTTGTTTATTCTTGCCACTGTTTGTCTGCCGCCTGCCTCGACCCTGATTATGAACACTGTTTACGATTCTGCCCAGCTTTCGTTGTATCTGACGCCAGTTAATGATTTATGCCTGTCTGACCTGCCTTGTGATCTAATAAAGCTGCACATGGATCCCAACGCCACTGCCTCTGTTACACCTACTTTCTTTGCTAACGGTGGCTTATACAGGACTCTCCATTCAGGTTTAACATCTTCCATTTTAAGAAATAACATGGTGTATTTACTTTGTCTTTTAAAATCTTCTTATTGAAAACCAAAACAAGGTTTATATCAAATTTTCCCCGTGACTGAAAAAAAATCCAAATATAATAACTTCTCAGCTCTTAAAAACAAACCTGTACACCCATCTAATTTAAGAAACAAGTGTAGAGCAGGAAAAGGGTCGTCAGCATTAGGAGTTCTCACCCCTAGTAGTCTGTTAACAATCGTTCCACTTTTTCAGGAGTTGAGCAACCTTACGTGTTGAAGAAATTCCAAGACGAGAAGCTACTTGTTCAGTGTTCATAAAATTAGGTCCCGCTATATTTAACAGACGACTCAAGGTGGTGATCTTGGATTTGCAAACTATACTGCTTAAACCAGGAAAAGTACAGCCAAGAGCAGAAATGTCCAAACGGGCTCCAGGTAATAGAGGTTCCTCTAACAACCAGAAGAGTGAGTCCACTTTAAAAAGGTTGCGATAAAAAATTGGCATGCTGGAAGTGTCCAGACTAAGGGGGTCTAGAAAAAAAGAGATGTGTCCATCTGTAGGCCTCCCAGACGCTGTAAAATCACACTTGCAGCAAATCTCCAGCTAAAGTAATTTGTCCCTGAAAGAAGTCTCGGTATGAACTGCAGACGAAAAGCTGCAGTTCTGCTTTGCAAGTTTATCAGCCCCGTCCACCTACTTTTGATAAATATAAAATGCTCTGATTAACCCAGTGTAATTTGTCAAAAAAATCTACTAATAAAGCTTGAATTTCTGTCATCAGTTTTGAGGGAGGATCTATACACGCCAGTTTATGCCAGAGAGAAGAGACAACTAGATTATTAATAATTAAAATATGCCCCTTATAGGACATATTAGGGGCCAACAATTTCTATTTGGCTAATCTACCTTTTATTTTTCCAACAATTCCTTCCCAGTTTTTCTGTAGTGACATCATCTCCTAAAAAAATTCCTAAATATTTAAAAACCCCTTTGACTCCCAAGCAATCCATCAGGAAGGCTTAACTTCCTTCCCACCCACTTGCCACACATTAAAGCTTCACTTTTGTTCCAATTTACTTTAGCAGAGGACCATAACAACCACATCATCAGCATAAGCCAATAAAATAACATTATGGCTACAACCAGGAATCTGTAAACCATTTAAGTTAATTCTCAATTGCTGCAACAGAGGTTCTATGGCTATAGAGTAGAGCATTCCTGACAAAGAACACCCTTACCTAACACCTCTGCCAACCTTGAATGGAGTGCATAAGCCAACGTTCACCTTCAGCACACTCTCAACATCACAATATAGAATCTTGATCTTTTCCACAAATTCTTCGCAAAAAGTTATGCTGCTAAAGTTTTCCAGAGATAATTATGTTCAACACGATCAAAGGCCTTTTCTTGATCTAGAGAAATCAAGGCACAATCTAAATTAAACACCTTGGAGACATCTAGAATATCCCGTACTAAAGATCCCGGCTATCCAGGTTACTATACGGAAATATATCAAAAAAAAATAGGACCTAATAGGTACGCAGTAGCTCTGATCCGGGTTGATGACCTGCTCCATTACCTTTGCTAGTCTATTCGCCAACGTTTTGTGAAAGCGCAGGAGTGTTGTAATCGTGTGAAGCAGAAGGGGACACAGGACGCCAGTTCTTAATGTCCAACAGGTCTCCCTTATTCGGGAGGAGAGTAAGAACTGCCCTACGGCAGCTCAACAGTCACCTGAGACAAGGTCTTGAAAAAACATTTTCGATTCCAGGCTCTGCAACACATTCACAGCTGTACAGTTTTTCATAAAAACAAACTGCTCTCTTTCGAACATCAATAGGGTCAGACAATAACATGCCAGATTCAGAACACAGTGCATGAATAAATCTTGTCTGCCCACTCTTTTTTTCCAGATTAAAGAAAAATTTAGTTGGAGCATTCATTTGGTCTATGTTCTAAAACCGGGACCGAACCAGAGCTCCTTGTACCTTGACCCCCAGAAGATCATTGAGCTGAGTTTTTTTTCAAAGAAAGAGCTTCTAAACAGCTATTCTCCCCAGTTGAATCAGCTAACTCTTGAAGCTTAATTATTGATGTCTTCAAGTCTTTCATAGATCTTGATATCTGTACAGTGACATTTTGAGTGTACTTTACCAAAATCCCACCATTGTCTCAAAGAATGAAAGGAGTCTTTTGTAACTCTAAAAGATTCCCAAAAATATTTAAAAGTATCATTAAAATTTTTATCACTCAACAGAGAAGTATTGAAGTGCCAGTAAGCACTCCTTGGTTTCAGCGAATTTAAAATAAATGAACAACAGACCATAATGTGATCAGAAAAGACTACAGGGACAATAAAACACTTACTGAAAATACCACATTGATGCTTAAAACCATAAAACCTGTCCAACATCGCAAAAGATAAAATGTTATCACGGGTATGAGACCAAGTATATTGTCTATTATTACCATTAAAATGTCTCCATAAATCACTCAGCTCATGTGTTATACCCTCCATCTCAACCCAACAACAAACAAACACCAAACTTGGATAAGTCTTACGGGAGGGCTCATGGGGGGGGGGGGGGGGGGGGACAGTGTGATTCCTGTCTAGATTTTGTTTTGTACAATTCAGTTCCCCCCCCCGTCCCCTCCCCCAAAATAAAAACTCTTCACTACTGCGGCATTTTGCGAGAGATTAAGGGCATTTGAAAACAACGAAAGATTCTTTCCAACCCCAGGTTGGGGCATACACACAAATTAAAACAAAAACAAAATTTTCAAATAAAGCTCTAACCTTTAAAAGTCTACTTTTTATAATTTCCTCACTCATAAGAAGATTGGGTGGAACTTTTAGAAAATAAAACAGCGCGACTCCAGCTGTACAGAGGTAGTATGCTTAAAACAGAGATGCCCTCGAGCCATTCCTGTGCCAAGTCGCGCATTATTTAAATAACAGGTATGTTTGTCTGAGAAATAACAGCTACGTTTTCTTTGAAAGCAATTCATATAGGGGCGCACTGTCTTTTTCTCAATAACTCTAAGCTCCATTGCCATTCAAGGATGCAAAACAATCTCACTCATTAAGAAAATTAAAATGCAGGAACAAAAACAAACACTGGTTTGTTCATTAAATTAGCTTTTTTTCACCTCCATCGTTGTTAATTCAGTGTTGAGTTGTCTAACCATTTTTAGAGGGGTTTTTTTCAATTATTGTTTTAACGTCGAAAATAGTCGATTGTTGACCGTCACTCTCTGTGGGGGCCTTCCTGTCTTACAATCATTTATATTGTTTTCTGTTACACGTCCAAATTTGCAAGTATCTAGCCTTTTTGCTTACGTTTCGTAGGGTATTAAAAACTGTGTGTTCTGTCTTCCGTTTCAATACCATTGTACTCACAAAACAGTTGCCTTTCTCGATTACCCAACCCAAAAAAAGCTGTTAAGCGTCGCAACTAGATTTAAAATTTAAGTAGTAAGCCCACAATACTCCCCTCCGCTGAGAAATTTCTGTACCCTACCTGAAATATCCTATCTGAAATATAACAAAAAACATACACCACAGCAAAAAAACAAAAAAAATTCAAACAAAGGAGAAAAAAAAAAAACCAGCCCCAGGGACACCAACCAAAATCAATACAAGATATAAGACCTCTTTCATAATAAAACCCCTCCATCACAACCATAAAACAACATGCTAAAATCACCCCCTCAACAGCTCAGCCTCAGCGCGCTCGCCAACAAAAACTATAAAAACTCTGAGTCCAAACACGTGGCAGCTCAGCTCGAGCTCGCTCACTGCTCGCAATCAACTCGTCTCGGCCTGGTTCTGCAACAAAAAGCTGATCATTCTCTCTCGCGTTGGGATACGAGACGGTAAAAAACAAAACCAAACGAAGGAACACGGCCGAACTGAACAAAAATAAAACTACAAAACCCCGGTTGAAATAAAACCCAACACAAAGGCGGACACAACAAACCACGAAAAGAAAAAGATTAATACACGACAAGATTTCCTCCACCAACGCTCTCCCAAAACAAAAAACAAACAGGAAAGAAAAACAAAAAACTACTCCCTACTCACAACAGCTCATCCACCCGGAAGTACGAAGAGAGAGAAGCAATAAAAAGATGATGTTTTTGGTGGAGGGGGACACACAAGAAATGGTTTCCATATTGCGCCCGCTCATCTCACTCCCACAGTCCTGGTCTGTATACACCCTTCAAGAGTGGAAAATTGCATCCGCCCCTTGCATTCTCTCGCTCGTTCTCTACATGTCCAACCGACCCTCTTTCATGCAGCGATTTATGAGTAAAACACCCGCCCCAATAAAAGAAATACAGGGATGAAAAGACAATGACAAACAAATCACAAGCATAGTTAGGACCATTTAGCCCAAAGGTAATACCTAAAATAAAATATTATGAAAAAGAGAATAAAACAAAAAAAATAAAAAATATTTAAATGTAATCCAAACAATATAAATACACCCAGTAACCTTTTTTATCTATGAACACTTGAGACAAATGCAAAATCACAATAAACTAAAACATACTAATAAAAAATACAATAACTTAGCAAAAACCTAATAAATAATAAGCAATATCCAAATTAGATAAACAGTCAAATACATAACAAAAGTAAGAAACCTCAAAATACATATTTCAGGTCAAAATATACAAAACAATATACTCCGGAAAGATTATTACGCGCATGGTGATGAAAGTCGACAATGCTTAATAGGTAAATTGGCTTAAAGGCCGGGAACGACTATACAACTCTGACATACGCTGCTGCTGCTGAGTGCTGCTCCCCAGTCTGTTAGGTTTCAAATTCGCTGATAGATTTGTAACTTATATGATGCTTGCGGCAAGCCGTCAAAGACTATGCGTCTCTGCCATTATAGCTCGATAGGGTGACAGCTGAGACTCACGTAGACAGCTGCTGCTGCACAAATACATATAAATACCGTCGCATATCTATACAGAGTAGCGGGGGGGAGTTGAGGTTTTCAGAGAAACTCTGAAAGCTGCTGGCGGAGGTGTCGATCGGTTAGTTAAATGACTACTGTCCGGAGGGCGGAAGTGCAAGGGTCATTAAGACGCTGGGTGGGTCATGACCTTGTAGGGCCGCATGAACCATCATCTTGTGCCAGGCGTTAAACTCTCTGAAGATCCATCGTGACGTTCCAACCCTCACCGCACCATTAGATGGGTTCATGATACCTATATAACTATTGTCAAAAGGTTATTTTTTAAAAGAAATAATATTGACAATAAATGGACAACGGTGACAGTAAAGACATTTAGAATGTTACAAAATATTTTTTTTTCAGATAAATTATTCTTTGGTGAGGTCGGGGTACTACACAGTTATAAAGAAACTGTGCCCCTCAAAAAGTATTCTCTCTAAGTCGGCAAAGCATGGTACTTTTATTTTTTTCCCCCCCCCCCTCCCCCCCCATGTTAGAACGCTTAATCATCCTGTAATGCTTTGCTACACAAAAAAATGGTAGCCTCACTGGAATGAAGAAACAAAAGGCTGGTTGTCTTCCTGTACCTTCTAAAACAAGTTAAGAATCAATGTGTAAAGTTACCACTAAAGGTACTGTGAGGCATGTGAAATGCTGCATCGATATGGTTTGCGGGGGTGTAATTTTCAGCACAGGTTCTGTAGGTGGTTTGTTAGTTTTTTGCCACTGCTGAGGGCAATTGATTTTGTAGCAGTGTGAAAGCTACTATTGCAAATATTGATTTTGTAGTAAAGTGTCATGATAGGAGATAAATAATCATTGTAGGTCCTTTTATCACAATAGTCAAAAGATTCATCTTGAAAATGTGTGTGTTTGTGTGCGTGTGTGAGTACATGTGTGTTTAGTTTGGGAAACAGGGGCCATAGTTTGGGCGATAGGGGCCATACAGTACTTCTCAGACCATTGATATGGCATGAGTGTGTGTTTGTTTCTTTAGTAGTTAGTAGCTGATGTTTACTGATTGTGAAGACACACCATGAGGGTGCTGTCACTCACACATGCATGCCTGCTACCGGTATGCTGTAGCATGGATATGGGAGTGTGTGTTATGGGAGGAAGTATAAACATGTCTTGTGATTGAAGACGTGCAAAATGCCCCATAGTGCTCAGTGAGAAAGCATGGCAAGCGGTTGACTCAGATCTTCCCAAACCTAAACACAAATTCCTTAATATGTGAACCTGGCAGATACTTTCATCTTCAAAGTACTGTGAAGTAGAATATGACTGTATACTTGTTGTAAAGTCCTATTGCGAGCCTGCTCTATGCTACAGGAAGATGTTGAGCAACCTTGTAAACTTATTTCCATACAGTAGTGAAAAACTACATTCCTGAAACTTTGCAGTGTGTATGTGTCCAGAAAAAAGAGTGTTCCTTTTATAATCACTAAAAAAATCACTTCAGTTCATTGTGATCTCACAAAGTTCCATTATAACAAATGAAGCTCTTGACACTGCACAATTAATCTCTTATTTATCGCATCTACACTCTTTGTTTGTTATAATGAGAGTATGTAATCCTCGTTCCCTGAAGGAGGGAACAGAGACGTCACATTGTGACCGACAAATTGGGATCTCGCTTCGAGAGACCAAGCCACTTCGAGTGTAAACTAAATGAGCCAATGGACATAGGCAAGCGATGATTGAATCCAGCTGCCGCTGATCACAGCGTGAGCATAAAAAGGCAGCAGGTGCAACGCATACCAGGTTTTCACTGAGGAGCCGAGCCGGTAACCTGGCCACGGGTCCGTGCGTGGTACAGCAGGCCGATTGGCACGTGACGTCCGTTGTTTCCCCGGAGTTCCTTCAGGGACGGAGTTTTACATTGTAACAGACGTTTCGCCTTTCAATCCGGGTCCACTATGAGTCACGTTGTGACCAAAGCGCCATGGATGCTGCCCCTTCCAGTGTCCTGTGTGAGCATCCTGCACCCCCTTTTTGCTGTAGGCCAGGGCTCACAACAAGAAGATCAGTCACCATTTTCGTAGCACTACCACTCAGTGATATTGGATAACCTGAGAAACTACCCTTTCCACTTTGAACGACTTTGCTGAGCCCCCTCTTCAAATGAGGTTTCGAAGCATAGAGGTGATTGTAACCCTCTTGAAAATGGCAGACGTCTGCCGAAACACGGGCTCTGAGGCTATAACGTGGACTTTAAACATATGGGATTCACTTAGGTCTTTACATATGGAACCCAGCCCTCTACCAGTTCTCACTAATTTCCATCGGTGAGCCTGGCGGCTGTCCATTTTCTGCCGCGACGTCCTGGGGCTTGCCGAGGGATGGAGGATCTAATGCTAGGGTCTACAGTACGGACTTGTCTCTGGGCAGTTTTACAGCCTGATCGCTAAACTGGGGCACTCTCCTTATGCTTCTTACCATTTGAGTGCGAACCAGGATGGTGATACCACGTCAGTACCACACTAAGCTCTGATAGATCTGAGCAAACGTGTTGTGGGTTTGCCCATTTTCCTCACAGCTTCAACAAATATGTCTGTCAGCAAGGTGCCACAAGCCTGCCCCGGAGGATGCCACTTCTAGTAGAATAGCTCTGCACCTAAAGCGGGGGCAGGGCACACCTGTGCATTGATAAGCCAGGGTGGTCCGACACTACTTTGCCACAAGCAGGACCTGATCCTCTTCCTCCCTGACCTTGCACAGCGTCTGTGCGAGATGCTCACTGGGGGGAAACGCATACTTGTGCATGTCTCGCGGCCAGCTTGTGTACCAGTATGTGGTCCGATTTGGCCGGTGTTTCCCTCGTCAGGGGGAGTATAACAACTGGCAGTGATATTTTCTGGAGAGTTCCGATAACATGCGTCTAGCTGCGAGGACCGGGGCTTTGTTTCCGAAACGTCTCCAAATCAACTGGACCATCTGGGGATGGACTCTCCATTCTCCCGGGAGCGCAGCTCGTCGGCCGGACGGTTGATGGCAGACCCGGGATGTGAATGGCACGAAGTGACTCAGACGCTTCCCGACTCCAAAAAACCATGGTCCTGGTGGTGTTATCCTGCTACACCCATGGCCGCACTCCTGCTCTTGGCTCAAAGCTGCGAGGTGGTTATTAGGACAACATACGAGGCCGCAACCTCCGAGCCTCTTCCACCTCGTGGGGACCGCGCCTATACCCCCTAGTGATGGGAAAATTAAGCCTCGTGAAGCACTGAGGCTTTCCTCTGACTGTTTCGGGAAAAGATTAAAAGCTTTGAGAGTGTCGAAAACAGCGCCACCTGCTGGTTAGTAAAAAGTAAAGCAGCCAAAAGCCTGTTAAAGACGCTCCATAGCACGAAGCATCCTCCACACATTCCATAGATCGATTCAAGTTACGTGCACAAATAAAAGCCTAACAGTGTGTGTGTTTGTGTTTGTTGAGTTTCTGATAAATTAATTTACCCATTAAATTGTGCAATTTAATACCAGTATGAATATCAATATGATGTAATAGAAGAATAACGTGCACATATGAATTGCATATGACAAATATTTAATTTTCCTGAAATAATTTGTATTCTTCATATTACTTGTATGACTGGGTCTCTAAAATGTAACTGAATAAGTCCAAACTAAAACTTATTCATAAAGTAAGATCTGGGGGATCGAACATATCGACATGCAAAGTGATCGCGAACATATTGACTGCGCGGACATAAAGTACGCTTTCGTTGACTTTGGTCACGGTGATTTACTTTATGTTAATACACAAGCTTCGAATCCGAGGCGTGCATCTGGCACTCCATTTATTCCCGCACAAGCTCCGAGCCTCATTTTTCAAATGTCACATCAAAAAAGAAGCACTGCGCCCACAATACGCTGCCCCACGTCAGTCCAAGAGTGGTGAGGGAGGAGGAGTTAGCAGGTCATTTTACGGCAGAAAAAGGTGCCTTCCACAACCTGGTAAGACCCCTCATGCACCTCGGAGAAGAATGCCAACCTGGAGTGCCGGGGTCATGCTGAGAATTTCACATGCGTTGGTTCCCACCCAATGTTAATGAACCAACGTGAGGGCGTCTTTCGGACATACTGGAAGCTCTCTCCCTCTGTGGAGAGTCGCCCAACTCGAGCCCTTCTCCTCGTCCAACCGTGGCCTGTAAGCAATGATACCAGCATGAACTCACTCAACATACTGTCGCGGCGCAGACCTGACTGATTCAATGTGCATTGGGTGTTCGGGGTGGGGATGGGGCGAGGTCCCTGCAGAGTGTACGGCAGGCACAGCTGCTGTCTCTTCTATCGATGCCTCATCCGGAAAGCGCTCGTCCTCACCTCCGATGCCCGCAGAGTCCCGCAATCAAACGATCGTCGGAGGAAGTCTGCAAAAAATCAACATAACTGCGGTAAGCTCCTTGTAGACTGCCAACCGATTCCTTTGGGGCAGCTCACAGGTTGTGGAGATGCCAGAGTACTGTTGCCCCCCCAGTGTTGGTTCCCTGGAGGGGTTTGCCATCACTGTTACCCTCAGAACACCCGTGCTACTGCCTGAAGTAGCCCACGCCTGACTGCCGCCATGACGAGAACTAGATACAGAGACAGGCAGAGACAACAGAGCTCCGCCCTGTTTGAGGTAACGGAGCGAGGCCCGCAACTCTGAGATGGTCATCTTCCATGATCTTATCTGTCATGAGAACATGACTCCTCCACGGACGCCACCTCAGCATGCTTAATGCCAAGACACGTGAGGCAGCGATCGTGGACATCACCGCGCCGATCCACCGAGGTGTGACCGGCATCCAGAACACATAAAACGGGTGATACGTTGTCTAAAGCAAGACCCACATCGTCTTTTCAAAGACGTAACGTCAAGTTTGCCACTCAACGTTGTCTTTAAAAAGACGCACCCGTGAATGCTCATTTAGGGAAAAAGCTCTTCAGCGTGCTGAAGCGCACAGGGGAGATGGCCGCCTGCAACACAAGGCAAGACAAGGCAAGTTTATTTGTATAGCACATTTCATACACAATGGTATTTCAAAGTGCTTTACATAAAATATTAATAATAAAAAAATAATCACAACAATAAAACAAGGAATTTAAAACCTTTGAAAATGGTTTAAAAATAGATTTAAAATGAATTTAAGATAGTTAAAAATAGAAAATGTTTATACATAAAATATAGTGCAATCAGTTCGGACATTGCACAGTGCTCATTCAGTAAATTCACAGCTAAACAGATGATTTTTGAGTCTGGATTTAAATGTGGCTAATTTTTTAGCACATCTGATCTCTTCTGGAAGCGGGTTTCAACTGTGGGCGGCATAATAGCTAAAAGCGGATTCCCCTTGTTTTGTTATTTCTAACTGACTCTATCCTAATGTTCTGAGTGGTCTGTTAGGTTTATATTCAGTGAACATATCTGCTATGTATTTAGGTCCTAGGCCATTGAGTGATTTATAAATTAGTAAAAGTGCTTTAAAATCAATCCTAAATGTAACTTGAAGCCAATGTAAAGATCTGAGGACTTGTGTGATATGCTCAGATTTTCTGGTTGTATTCAGAATTCTGGCAGCAACATAGTGGATGAGCTGCAGCTGTCTAATGGTCTTCTTTTGAAGGCCGGTGAGAAGACCATTACAATAGTACAAATATCCTGCTGGTGATAAAGGCATGAACTAGTTTCTCCAAGTCTTGACTGGAAACCAAACATCTAATTCTTGCAATGTTTTTTAGATGATAGTATGCTGATTTAGTTACTGCTTGACATGACTACTGAAACTAAGGTCTGTCTCCAGAATCAAACCAAGATTCCTGACTTGATTTTTAGATGTTAGACCCCTAGAGTCAAGGTATGAATTCACCTTGAGAACTTCATCTTTGTATCCAAATGCAATGACTTCAGTTTTTTCCTTGTTTAACTGAAGAAAGTTCTGGCACATCCAACTGTTAATTTCGTCAATTCATTGGCAGAGGGAGTCAATGGGGCTTTAGTCATTTGGAGATAAGGCTAGGTATATCTGGGTATCATCTGCATAGCTGTGGTAGGCGATTTGGTTCTTTCTCATTATTGGACTTAGTGGGAGCATATACAGGCTAAACAGAGCGTGCAAGAATTGACTTGTGGGGACTCCTGCATGTTCATGGACTTCCCTTTACTATCTCTCCTTTACTCACATAATAACCTCTCCCTTCTAATTATGACCTGAACCATTTGAGTACCATTCCAGAAAGCCGACCCAGTTTTCCAGTCTCTCTAGTAGTATGTTATAATCGACAGTGTCACACACAGCACTGATATCTAGTAGTATCAGCACTGATATTTTGCCACAATCAGAATTTATGCAAATATAATTTATTATCTTAATGAGCACTGTTTCTGTGCTGTGATGCGGTCGGAAACCAGATTGAAAATTGTCCAGGTATCCATTTGAATTTAAGTATTTGTTCAACTGGTTGAAGACTACCTTTTCAATAATCTTGCCTATAAAAGGAAGTTTTTATATTGATCTATAGTTGCTCAATATGGTGTTATCAAGATTGCTCTTTTTCAGAAGGGGTTTAACAACTGCAGTTTTCAGGGAGTTTGGAAAAGTCCCAGAAAGAAGTGAGGCGTTCACCACTTCTAAGAGATCTGCTTCTAAAAAGTTAAGCACACTTTTGAAAAAAAGATTTGGGAAGTGTGTCAAGATAGCAGGTTTACGATTTAAGGTGCTGTACTATTTCTCCCAAAATATTGCTATCAATTTCTTCAAAAGCAGACATAGTTTCTTCTTTTTGATATTGCGGTCGAATCTTTCTGACCTCTGTATAACTTGGGGATGTGCTAATCGTCTTCCTGATATTATTGATCTTCTCAGAAAAGAAGGAAGCAAACTCATTGCATTTGCTGTGGTAGAGCATTTCACTGGCAATCTGACTTTGGGGGTTTGTCAGTCTCTCAACAGTAGCAAAAAGAGTGCGAGTGTTGTTTAAGTTACTGTTTATGAGGTTTGAGAAGAATGACTGTCTAGTTTTGCCTAGTTCCACATTGAAAGTACGAATGCTGTCTTTATATATGCTATAGTGAATTTCAAGTTTCGTCTTTCCGCCACATCCGCTCAGCTTTTCTGCATTGTCTTTTTATACTCTGAATTGCTGTTGATTTTCTCCAAGCTGATTTCTGTCTGCCAGTCTTCTTGCTGACTTTCACAGGAGCAATGTCATCAATAACATTTTTTACTTTTGAGTTAAAGGAATCAAGGAGAAGATCAACAGAGTCTGCAGAAATGCTTGGTGTTAGAGATATAGCCTCCATAAATAGCACACTTGTGTTTTCGTTAATGCATCTCTTTCTGACTGAGAGCGATCTAGATTCAGTGGTAACAGAGAACAATATATCAAAGAAAATACAGAAGTGATCAGATAGTGCTACGTTCTTAATAACAATGGATGAAATGTTCAGACCTCTACTGATGATTAAATCTAGAGTATGTCCATGATTGTGTGTGGGTCCATGCACATGCTGAATCGGTCAAAAGTGTTTAAAACAGTTATAATTTCTTTTGTAGTTTTGTTTTCTGCATTATCTATGTGAATATTAAATCCCCCTGCATAGCAAAACCGTCACAACTCTGAGGAGCAGCATTGATAGCATTTTCTGTGAACTCTCAAGAAAGGCTGGATGTAGGTTTGGAGGCCTGTACATAATGAATAAACAGAATGCGTGGAGCACATTTGTAACAATTCCCTAGATATTCAAAAGGGACAAGTACTGCAAATGACACTTTTCTTGCATTGATAGACATATAGTTTGATGCATACCGCCCGCAGATGTATTCCGCCCCGATTTATAAGAGATTAAACAGCACAATCGCTCGATCCTCAGAAATGACGCATAATTAGTGTTACTCAGTGTGTCATATGACAACATTAAAGGTCTGCCTGAAAACAGCCACGCAAGGTAAAATGCATGTAACAACTGCAAGTAAAACAAAGCTTAAATAGCTTATTTATCTTTAAATGTTCACTTCCATCATTATTAATTTATATGTATGTAAAGTGAATTCAGTAATAGCCCTGCATTAAAGCTAAAACCGAGTGTCTCTTGTAAGTAGAACTCACTTATAATGAGGTTTTTTCCATTTAGCAATATTATAAAGTTCTTAAAGGGATAGCCCAAAAATGAAAATCTGGTCATCATTTACTCATCGTCTTGTTGTTCCAAACCTGTATGACTTACTTTGTTCTGTGGAACATAAAATAATATATTTTAAGAAATTCAAGAAATGTTTGTCCATGCAGTAGAAATCAAGAGTAACCAAAATGGTTTGGTTACATTCTACAAAATATCTTTTGTGTGTGTTACAGAAGAAAGTAAGTCATACATGTTTGGAAAGACATGAGAGTGAGCGAAAGTCTGACAGCATTATCTAGCTTTAATTCCATGTGTTTCTAGCACAAATAGCAAGAAGTTGCATATAAATTGTCAGTGATTGCTATGTGACCAATGCGTAGCTATTAGTTGTGCATTTGCTGTGAATCAAGAAATTATATCTATTAGTTTGTGTTTTGTTCCTCATTTAGTTTATTTATTTATTTATTACTCCAATTAAGAAGGCCCCTATAAACAGCCAACCATTCACAGGGACCTTGATGGCCGTTGTAGGCTGGATTTGCCCAGGGCGAATTTTAAAACCCCAGTCCAGCCCTGTACCCAATCACTTTTCCCCGCAACAATAATGGTGTGGCGGGCCCTCTGTTTCCTTTGCATTGAAGAACAATCCAAACTAAAAGTCCAAAAATGCTGAAGACTCTCATCGTGCTAACACGAATAATCCATAGATAGAACCCATTATAATAAGTGATGCTGTCTGTCTACACTGGATGTGGCGCGTCACAGCACGACAAATCCCCGACAGTAATCTGATGCCTCGTTCTATTTATGACGTAGGCCTACTGTTTGACAAAGTACAAATGATTTGCAACGATCACTTTGTCGCATCCAGTGTGGACAGCCTCAAGCTGTTGGCTTACCTCTGGCCTTTTTTTCATAATTTATTTGTTCAATTTTTTTGGCTAGTAGAAATTATGAATGGCCGGTAACTTAAAAATTTAGTAGCCAAATTGGCTGGTGAGTGAAAACGTACTTTTCAACCATTGGCTCCGTGCAAAACACATTGTAAATAAACCATTTGACACTCCACAGAACGTGAACACAAATACGCACTGGCGTCATCTTGCCAACTCTGTTTTGTCAATTTCCCTAGTTTTACAGTCTCAACAAAGGGTTCTTAGCATCCTCTAGCACCCCTCTAAAACTGTGCCTGGCTTTTTAACAGTTTATGTGCCTTGTGGTTCTATGCGCCAATATTTAAGTGCTTCTTCAACTCTGTGGTAAAAGTCTGTAGGCCGATTAGCTCAATAGTGGTTTGCGCCACCTAGTGTGCAGGCGTAAAATGATTTTTCGATTAAAACTGGATTTTCAGTCAGTGCCACCTATCGTACGTGTGTAGGCACTGTTCATCTGTAATTTGCTTCACTTTATCTTGTCACGCTTAGTGTGAAAATGCCTTCAAGGAGCAGAAAACTTTTCAAATTTGTTTGATTTGGTTATTTTACAATTATTTACATACTATTATAATTTTAATAATAGCTTTTATTTTTATATTTTCAGTTTTCATTTTAGTTGCGGAATTTTGTATAGTTTTTAACATTTTATGTTCTTTTGCCATTTTTATTCATTTTATTTATTTTTTTTTCTATTTAGCTTTTATCTTTCATTTTTATTTTAGTTGTAATATTCAGTGGTGGAGATAACAAATTACAACTACTAACGTTACTGTAATTTTCGGGTACTTGTACTTTCATGAGTATATTTTTATGTCATACTTAAGTCAACTTAATTACAAATTAATCAAAGTAATCTACTTCACTACTTTTACAATCACAATTCGTTACTGAGTATGTGATGTGACGTGACCTTGCGACATTAAAATGTGATAATGGGCTAGTTGCATATCGAGGGAGTGTGGGCAAAACCACTTGAAGGCAAGCCTGAAACCTTTAGCCAGAAAAGCATAACGGCTAATGCTACTGCTTCCGCTTTGGCAGTACGTGGGAAAGAAGACCAGAGGCCTCATTTATACATGTGCGTGACTTCACAGATTGATCTTTAGAGTGTGGGGGAAGAGCATACCTAAAATCTAACGGCAACGTTCTATTTATAAAAACTCGTCTTTGACGTGGAAAAGTTACTTACCGCCACTTCAGAGTTCTGACAGGCATACGCATTGTTTCCTTTGGCAAGTCTAAGTGCCATATAAAAAATCGTGTGTATTTGCAAGCACCGAATCATTAAACAACCAAGATGCGAGAAGAGACTTAATTTGTGTGGGCCAGGTCAATTTAATAATGTTAGGTTACGTAAGTTGTGTGCGAGACTATACCTGAAACTTTTTAGTAGCCTAAGTAGTTTAGGTATCATAATATACACAAATCTTTACATATTATAAAATTATTTGATATTTTCGTGCATTTTAACCAGAGCACTTGCGAAGAATGAGGTTCCGTTGATTTAGGCGTACTAATTGCGGGCGGTATAATATAAAAAACAAAATCTTAAATGCATCTCCGACGTTTTGTGCGTACCTATAAAGAATAGACCCTACTGTCAAATAGCGGTTTTAAGTATATTCGATCAATAACATTGTAACTGTATTTTTTATAAGCCGGGCCTTTGCTTCTGTACAAGAATAGAGACATCACCGTTTTGTCATACATCCTTTCTTTATATCTGGATATAATTACACTTATATATTCTTTTTTGTTCGTACATTCATGGCACAGTTGAGCAGCATTTGTAAACTGTGTAAATATAAAGATGCCAAATCACATGCCGTTTCAGACTGGGGACCATAATCGTGTAAGAATATTTATTATTTATTTTATGATGATATGAAACGTCCAATTTTTCTTTCATTAATGTTTTTTAAAGTTTTGCAAGAATTTCTTGATACTAAACTTTTTATTAGTTGTCATAACAATTGATTTTAAAAGTAGGATGGCTCACTTTTTAATAAGATGACTGAAAATTTTACTTGAATTTTTTTTCATCAATCAGTTCACAAATAAAGAATGGAGTGTCTATTTACAAGTGCAAATAGCCCGCCTTGTTGGCTGAGGCTATTTACACTAACTCCGCCCATCAGTGTGTGATTACAAAGCATTACAAAAGACTATTGTCTAATATTAGCTCCAGTGGCACAGATGGTAAAGTACGTGTTGAAGTCATTTTTGACGCGATCGACCGGAGTTCGAATCCGCATTTTGACGAACTTTTTTTACTACTGTTTCCAAATCAAATATCACTCGTTGTATTGTTTATTAGTGCAATACTGTGTGTTAATTTCTTCCAATACTTAGGTGCAGATAATGTGCTCACTATCGGCAATAATTAGTATAAGTAAGTAAATCCGGCTAGGTGTAAATAAATCTATAGCTATTTGTCTTGTGTAACATTACTTTGCACACAAACAATTATGTCAATGACTATATATAGATATATACCTGCCGCCTCATTTTAAACACCACCGCACAGCCACTTGCTCTCGGCGGTATTTTGATTCATAATCAAATCGGGGTCTGCGCAACGCCGATGCACTCCGAACGAGCCTTGTGATCAAAATCCGGTTCAGTTGCCGCGAACCGGGTTCTTTTTCGGACATTCGGACTCATTTGAAGAGGGTTTTGCAAAAAGCAATATTCAATGCGGTCCCGGACCATCAAGTAATGATTCACTACTTTTCTAAGCCGCCAGTGCATGTTTTAGTCCTGAAACATTCATAAATTCATGTTTTGGGACACACATATTATACATTATAAAAAAGTGTGTTTGTGCGTTAATGCATATGGCTGATTATTGCCCTTCATTCACATTAATGTGTCGGTGTGATGTCATTCACGGACCATTATGATTATGTCAGATACGACTGGACCATATTGACACCTACACTTGATAAAGTCCTAAAGGTTTTCTCGGGGGGGGGGGCACCTACAGCACACATTACAGCACGGAATGTTGCTCTGTAATGGCTCCGCTGTACACGCTCACCCGGACCATATTTTTTGCGCACACACGGAAAAAGGGGGATTAAGTCCCGAATAAAACGCGGTGGTAGCGTGTGTTACATGCTCTGGTGTAATTTGAACGGGAGCGGGCGGTCTAACAATATCCCGTTCCCGACGTCCATTCAGAACAGCATATCTGCGCTTTATTCTTATTGACCACCGGTACAGCTTGCGCTCAAGACTGTTATTCTGCACGCATGCAACGCTGCTTTCGCTGCTCATCCGTTGTGCTGTCTGTGCGACAGCATGTGGCATATCATCTCAGAACAGGCTTGTCCCGTGGGAAATATCGGCGCACTCTAGACAGTAACAGGCATGTTGTCGATGAGTACAGAGGCGAGAATAAGTATGGAGCAAAGTTTGATTCGCTGTTCCCCATTAGAGGAGGTTCAAACTGAGGAACTCGTGGGGTTATATTTTGTTTAGCCTACATTTTAAATGACACAGGTGTCGATTATTTATTTTCCTCCTCTGGCACACTTTCCCTACGTGTTAACAAAAAATTCAAACAACTTTAGAATTTTGAACAAGAAAACGAATAAAAATCCTAACAGCATTTTTGGTTCACCTACATTATTTTTTTTTTTTCTCCTCTCTGGAAACCAAAACACTTTTTTCCTATGCGTTGTCAATGTTAACAATTGTATTTTGACAAGATGAATAAAAATAAGAAATGCAATTTTTGTGCAACATTTTTATTTTCTCGGACACTTTTGTTTCCTACTGTGTTGCATAAAATATTAAACGAATTTTGTGTCTTAAGATAATTCATATAAATTCAAGTCAAAGTCAATAAATTCAAGACTCTTGACAAGACTAATAAAATAACATACAATTTTGTGCAGACTACACTTTTATTTGTTAGCCTATCTCTCTTTCAGTAGCAGAAATTTAAATGTGAAATTCTGGAAACTAGATCTAAATTTAGCTGTAATGGTCGGGCCGGGAAGAAAATTATTCTAAGCGGACAGCGGGTGAACAAAGAGTGAATATATAGCAGGAGCGGGTGGGTGCGGAATATAACCTTGCAGGAGCGGGACACATAAATAGTACATTAATTTACCTAAATAAAAATATTAGTACTTTTAATTTATTTTCCAGTCCTCGACAGAAAGGGTTTTGCAGGTTTTAATAAAATGTTATTTACTAACAGTAGCCATATTTCCAGTACGTGCCTCAGGCTTGCATACTATCGTCAACTCGCTCATCAGAATCCTCAGTAACTCTCGGCAACACTCTGGTTGAACCGGCTCATTTGGTTCTTTTTGAGTCCTTGGTAACTCTCGGAAAACTTCGACAGTTGGTTGAACTGGCTCAATGGGTTCTTTTTGAGTCGGACATGCTACTTCGGCTGTGCGTCTTGCGTCATCAACCTGGATCTAAAGTTCGATTCAGTTCAATTTTGTGAACCGGCTCGACCAGTTACTTCCTGAGAACCGACTCAAAAGAATGATTCGTTCAAGAATCGACCATCACTAATTGGAGCTGAACTCAAGACAGTGGCCCTCCTGGACCGAGTTTGGACTCCCCTGAGATAGATGTATGCATGTAAAAATTTTCACTTGCTGTAGGTTTTTTTAAGTAATAAATAGAAAAAAAGTTATATTTGTATTGCAATATTTTATTTTTTTCCATGGATCTCCGATTTGATTGGTTTTTGACAGTATATTAAATATCAGGCTAAAAAGTAACTAGTACTCTGAGTAGTTTTTGAGAAAAGTACTTTGTACTTTTACTTAATTCCTTTTTTAACACCTGTACTTTTACTTGTAATTGATTATTATGTCAGCAATGTAAGAGTACTTGAACTTTAGTACAAATTTTCAGTCTTCTTTCTACTACTACTACTATTTATTTTATTTTATTTCAGCTTTATTTCAGATAACGAAATCGATTTTTTTATAGTTTAGTTAACTATGACAACAGTGCATGTAGATGCAAATTCCATGTAGACTTCATGATTTCAAAGAACACATTAATTGTTTTTTGGACTGATACGGAGCGACTAAATCAGATTCAATGCTGCATTGCTTCTATACAAAAGCATCTCTGTTGACGTTATTTTACCTTGTCTTAAACCCTTCAGAATTCTCTTGAATGGTTTGATGGCATTTCAAGAGAAAGTTTTGTTGCTTCCGTTCTTGTTCTTCATTATGAGGAACAGACCAAACTTTTTCATTAGTGGCTGGTGAAGTAGACTCCGGAGGCTGACAGGAGAGAATTCATAGGGGACAAGCTGTAGTGTGTAATTGGGTCCATCCTGTCCATCTGGTCCTTCAGAGAGGTCACTTGAAGTCAAAGTTCTCTACAGGAATTTACTGTAAAAGTTTTCTTGTTTACTGTTTGCATCTTTTTGGAAGTATTTGCAAGAGTCAGTTATCTTCTTAATTGTATTTAATTTTTTCAGTTCATTATTTTATTCTTTCATTCATTTCATTGCCCCTTATACCTTATAGTATTATGAAAGAACCTAAGTGTGTTTTGTTTTTCTTTATCCTAAGTCACACAAACCCACATTGACAACTGCTTGAAAAAAACTCAAATAATAATACTTGAATAGGGGCTGTTTAAGAAAACAACAACAAAATCTTGACTTGAGTGACACCATCTCAAGAAAATATGGCAAGGCATTGTGGGTAGTGGTGAGAATTCCTGGCCACCTCTGTCTGATTAAAATGTGATGTGTTGAAAGTTGGCTTTGATCTTAGAAAATGCCTGTGAGGGGAGCAGTTGGAATTTAGCTTGGGCTTTTTCCCTCCCGCTCTCTCTGTGATTTGGCCCTGCAGATGGAGGCCGATAGATAGTGTCACCATTCATTTCCTGCTCAAGCTCCTACACCAATCTGTGCAGACACTAGACCTGGAGCAGGGATCCAAAATGAATAGATCACATGCCGAGCTTTTGTGGCTTGTGCAGAGCTCTGTTTACTTCTATGCTTGTCTCTAAATGTATGCATGTGCTTTGGATACATGCACAGTTAACATGACATTTTGCAAATAACCCCAAAGACTTGGAACATCCCACCCCACGGAATGAATGGAAGAATACACCATATGAAAAAGACTCCTAATGTGGTTAAATGCTTTTCTTTGTCTCTGATTCCAGTCCTCCTGCATTGGCGGCCAGCCCGGCATTTTCTGATATCTCCCTCATCCGGATCACGCCACACCGGAACCCTTCAGTGGGGGTGGAGTCACCTTTTAACCCCCCACATCCATACATTAACCCCTACATGGACTATATCCGCTCACTGCACAGCAGTCCCTCTCTGTCCATGATCTCTGCGGCCAGGGGCCTCAGTCCCGCAGATGGTGAGTACCTCAGAGACCTGTTCTGCTCCTGCTAAAATTATTTAAAATTCTTCTAAATGTCAACCTATTGTGAGCAGAGCAGACAATTCCAAGCATTAACTTCTAGATTTTACACAACACATGTCTTTCAGAAACTGATAATACCTTAAATTAATCTTAAATTCATTAAATCAATATATCTATCTATCTTTACAGTTTTATCTAATTATCATTCTGTCAATCTATCTGGTGAGGCCCGGGATATGGCATTCGTATATCCCTCGTCTGTCTGTGATGCTTCTCTCTGGAGGGGGGAGAACATAGTTTGATCGTTTGGCTGGGGTCACTCTCTTTGATCTTTGTCTCATGTCAGCAAACCTTTGGAGGAACATTCAACGTGTCAGGCAGAATCTAATGATCACATCCTAAGTTAAGATGGGGATGAAGTTCAAGGCCATGGTTGAGGGCGGAGGGCACGATAAAGGAGGGAAGGATGAGTAGTGGGAATGGTTTAGAAGATGGACTCCAGAGGCCTGCCAGGAAGCCATTTTGGTTTTATGTGTGAAGTCAGACTGGGAAATCCATTACAGGGTCAGCAAAGCCTGCTGTTTTTAAAGAGGCTCTGCAGTATGCTGGCCTCTTGGCCTTCTCCTCAGGCATGGAGTTTTGCTTGAAGCCTGAAGCACAAATACCAAAGTGGGGCAATCAGAGGGGCCTCTCACAGGCCACAGATAATCATGACTGTATCGAACTGTGGTGCTATCTAACATCAGCCAGGTTTTACTATCTACCATGTGTCAAAGGAAGACATGAAGCATAACCATATAGTTATTAACTCTTCCCAGATAAGAACCCCTATAAGGGCTAAATTAAACTTGTTGATGCAGTTTGGTTTGATGTGACCTTTTGGTGTTCTTGGTAAAAAGCCATTTGTTGAGTAAAATAAATCAGATTGTACAAATATTTAAATTGCATATAAGTTTTTATGCTAATTCTTTAATAACAGAATTATGTTTCTACTCCAGTTTGTTGTGTTTGAAGGTAAACATTCAAATGGTGTCTGTAATAACTTGTTTTCATGACAGATTTATTAAAACATACATTAATGGAGAAAACATTAAGCAAAAAAAAAAAAAAAAAACATATATATATATATATTGAGCAATATCACACTAGGTAGCCATGCGATATGGATGTATATCGGCACAGCTGTGATCCGGCCGTAGGCAAGAGGCCGCAGGTAATCACAGCGTGCCGAAATACAGCCATATCGCACGACTACGGATGTGATATTGGTTATACACACGTTGACGGCACACGAGTGTGTAAATAATAGAAACAAAAACGGAGTGTCTTTACAACCCTTATTTCTGCAAACTACTTCCTTCCGCCATGGATTACAATTCAAAATTGACGTTTAACCGCTAAACCCAAGCCTCCGGTACTAAGGACAAACATCACTTAGAACTAGTAACAAAGGAACGTTGAGTTGTTTCATTGAAAGCTTATTGTATTAGAAGCCGATCATACAAAACGTGTATTTTATTTTTGAAAACGCATGGTGCACCGCACTGCCATTTTTTGGTTGTCTTTTTGTAAAAGTGCAGTGCGCTGCGGTTTTTAATGTTGCTAGGCAACCACTGAGTCAGCTGTCCTGTCAGTCTAATCAAAATAATAATCAAATCTTTGGTTTGCTGTTAAGTAAACAGTCATATTAGCAGAAACATAAAAAAAATAAATAAAATACAGCTCCGGGTAACCCACGACAGCCACCACAAGTTTCTCCTCCATCATTGCAGTCTCTGGACGTTCCCAGCAACTGTAAATTTCCGTAATCCAAACAGGGAATTGCCCGCCTCTCCATTAATTTGATTGGACAATGGAAAAAAAATGCAAATGACATTGGGTGCTTTTCTGCTCAGAGTTGATTAGGGATGGGCGATACCACTTATTTTGTTTTCGATATGATACCGATACTTTTTTAAGGTCAGTATCGTCAATATCTATACCAATACAATACTTCTAAACTGAACTTTTAAATTATGAAATGTATTAAATTATTAAATTACTGTGAGTAAAATGGGTAATAATAACACTTAACTTTGTTTAAAACACATTTTTAACATTCAATACACCATAATTGTAACTTATTAGGTTATATTTTTGTTACACATGGTTCAAAAATTGTTTACTGTAGTGGTAACCATGGAAATCAACAAATACTATAGTTGAACTATGGTCACTTTAGTAAAACCATGGTTCATTTTCATAAGAGACTGCCAGTGAAAGGCTGTTGCACACATAAAATGCAACCTTTTTATTCTGACAGTGTATGATTTATATTAACATTACATAATAGAACATGATTAATATGAACTTTTGTTTAATTTAAATAAATGTAATTGCACAAACAATGTAGGCTACAATTTCAGTTTATTTATTGTGAAATAACTCAAACATATATGTTTTTTTTTCTTCTGTCCTCTGATAAGCATTGTCCAGGGCTGCCATTCCCAAAAGCTTTAAAGCTTTCTTATGATACTTTTGGGAAACACAGCCCTGTTTGAATGCACTTTTAGAAGTGAGTGAATGCTCTCTGTAATTGATTGGTTCTGTCTTGCAGGGCCGTGCAGAGACCTTTGGAGGGGCAGGTGCTCAAAGTATAAAAGGGGCATATGGAACAAGACTTTTAATAGGACTGTGCTCCTTGCTGATACGTGTATCGAAATGGATGCTTCTGTAGTGATACAGAAACACAGAACAGAAAAGACCAATTTAAGTTTAAAAGTTAAATAATTTTTTCTTTGCACCTCTTAATTACTCTGGAATTAGAAACGGAATTATATTATTATTATTATTATTGAGTTTACAGGGTATAGTGGTTTTGCTGTTGTAAACACTACTGTTGCTGTTATTTAAAATAGAATTATATTCTAATCATGTTCTAAATTTATTCATTATTTGAATGATAATGAAAATAAAAACAGGACTAAAAATCATAATTCGAGGATGAGAAAATGAGTATAAGCTTGTTTTACCAGTGTTGTGATAATTATTTTTAAGGCACTCTAAGTTTTTTAAATAAATACTGTAATAATAATAGTTAGTCAGGTAACATCAGGGGCAAATTTGGCAAATGCCAGAGGGGCCGGACCATTTTGTTTAATGTGGGCTGGTCAGATTTTTTCTAAATATATATAAATAAAATTGTTTTTACGGGCCAACAGCGCATAGGACAGGTTTTTATCGCTTGCACTATTTCTCTATGGTTATAATAATAATAATGTTAATAATAAATAAATGTTAAGCATTTGGCCCAGTCGGCAACGGCCGGCCGCCTGGTCCCGAGATGGGCCGACCGAACCGTTCAGTCAAAATCAAGCACGTCATCAGAGAGATTGCAACACAAGCTAATTTTCAGTAAAAGCTAGATAATGGACCGTAAAAAAGGAAAGGTGGTGCAGAAAAACTTTGAGAAAGGAAAAAAAGGGCTTAAGTCCGACGCTGCTAAATGCGTAAAGTTTAAATTCGGTTTAAATTAAGGTTTAAATTTAAGGTTTAAATTCGGCTGCTGCAGTGGAGGACAGTTAGTGCCGCAGAGGTAAGAAGAAAACAGAAAATACAGCTAGCACAAGTCATTTTCACACTACTTCTGCCAGTTAGCTCCTGTTTTTTGTTTTTTTTTTGACAGTAGCCTACATTGTATAAAACAGTTTGTAAGCTTAGCGTAAGAACCCCAGTATATTTTAAAATGTCATTGCTTCGTGATAATTGGTTAACTTAAGTGTTAACGAGCCTGTTACTGAATTGCATCAGCAGATAAAGTGGGACTTAGGGTAAAAACTGATGTAGGCTACTTGCAATATAGTCTAACACATCAAAAACCTATAGCAATAGCCATAGTACTGTAGACATTTGTAGTGAACTTTACTTTGAATATGTAGATAGTCATATATTAAAATAAAACATTGAGCACGCATACTGTACATACGTTTACAGTATGCAATTAATCCTTAGGTAGGGTGGACTGCAGAGTCAAGTGTCATGGAGGTAGGAAGACACAATGAGAGAGAAACACCCTGATACAGATGCTGCCAGTTTCTTAATAATGTGGATCTAATTAACTATTAATTAACTCTTAGGATAGGAGGAACCTGTGCCTGTGTCACACACACACACACACACACACACACACACACACACACATGCACACGCACAGAGAGAGAGAGTGCTCACACTCACACACACAAATGCACATGCAGCACATACTAGCAACACTTCAGCATACTTTAATTCACAAATAATTGTATATCAAAAAGGATTTACTGCTGCTACTATTTATAGTTTTTGCTATATATTCTATTCCCTTTTTTTGCTATTATTACTTGTTTGTATTCATGTGTATTCCAATGTTGAGAGCAGTCAGTGAGAAAATATTTTGCTGTAATGTTTACATCCTATACTGTGTACATTAACTAGGATGTTGCTGGAATCAGTACAGCCAGAGACCCCTAGTTTTCCAATACCAGTGCTGTGAGGAAGGATGCTACGGTAGGCCAAGCAGAGACATGGAGGAGTATGGTAGAGGTAGGAAAAACCCAACAGACAGACAGTAACAAAGAACAACATACTGTAGAGAATGATAGTAACAGCAGACAAATGGCATAAACAGACAGCACACAGACTCTACAACATCCTCAGATTCTTTTTCTTTTGTTTTAACTGTATGTGTAAATTTGTTATAAACGTGTGCTCTTTAAAAAGTAGTAAGCATTGTTTGCCAGACACATACATTAAAGGGATCAAATGATGCGATTTCAAGTTTTCCTTTCTCTTTGGAGTGTTACAAGCTGATTGTGCATAGATAAGATCCCTGAAGTTGCAAAGACTAAAGTCTCAAAACCAAAGAGATATACTTGATCAAAGTTAAGACTCTGCCACGCCCCCCTAAAAGGCTCGTTCTAACACGCCCCCACATGATCTACCTCACGATGTGGAAATATTAGCATAATGCGCCCAAAAGGTGCACGCAAAGAAAGAAGGCGTAGGTTTCAGTAACCGCAGTTAGCATTGAAGCAGCCATGTCAGCGAGACGCTGTGTGTTTCTAGGCGAAAGCAAAAGCACTTTATTTGGCCTTCCGAAAGTAGATGCATTTAGGAATCTTTAAGATCACTTACAACAGAACAGCAATGCATTTTATGGACGACCGAAGAGAGAGCGCGAGAGAGAGAGAGAGCGAGAGAGAGGGAGAGAGAGAGAGGGAGAGAGAGAGGAGGAGAGAGAGAGAGAGCGAGAGCGAGCGCGAGAGAAAGAGAGAGCGAGAGCGAGCGCGAGAGAAGAGAGAGAGCGAGAGAGAGCGAGAGAGAGTTAGAGAGAGGGGGGGTCACATCACAAACACATACCAGCTCCATCACTGGTCTGTCACGCGACTCTGTTCCCTTTCGGGCTCTGTCTTTACATTTATTTTGAAAGATGAAGCTCGCGATTATGGTAAGGGGAGCTACATTTCCGACGAGTGCTTGCTTGCGGTGTTCGGCCAATCACAATGCACGGGGTCAGCTGGCCAATCAGAGCAGACTGCGCTTGTCGTAGGAGGGGGTTTTGTTGAAAACGACGTGTTTGAGAGGGGCGGGGCATAGAGGACTTACAATAATGTGCAGTATTTGAAAAATAATGTGTTTTTTGAACATTAAAGTATGTCAACATATCCTGTTACACCAAATACACCAAATAATGATCTTTAAAAAAAGCATCATATGACCCCTTTAAATGTTTTAAATATCTGTTACATATATGGTACGACTTCATTATTTCACCATCTGTACACAAATGTAAGTAGTGAATGTGTGTCCGTGGGTGGGGCTGTGTTGGTGTGGTAATGTGGGCCGGTGTGGCTACAGTGCCAGGGCTGAATTTTTGTCCCAGTCTGCCCCTGGATAACATAAAAAAGCCAAGAACCCTTGACGCCCTTTACATTTTTCCAATCAAACAGCAAGAACGAAAGAGAACAGGCACCTTTGTTTATATTGCTGTGTGTAGAACTACGTTTAATATTTAATTTGAATAAAATGCAAATTCAGTATCGATAGTTTATGACATAGTTTATGACCTGACATTTTATTCGTATCCAAAATGAGGAGATATGAAAATCAGGAGCACTAAACACTCATGCAGTGCATGTTTCATTTATACTCAAAGCCATTGGGCGCTCATGGAAGTATAAAAAAAAAAAACAAAAAAAAATTTTTTTTTTTTTTTAAAAAAAAAAAAAATAAAAACAAAAAAAAAAAAAAAAAAAAAAAAAAAAAAAAAACAAAAAAAAAAAACAAAAAAAACTTATGAAGTACAGGAAATCCCTAATATGGACAAAAGCTTTTTTTTCTTTCTTTTTTTTCACATACGACATGCCATTAAGTATGGTGGTTACAAACCATTATTTTTAATTTTGAAATCAGAAGTTAAACAATACCTAAAATCTATTTATAATCTGATAAACAAGAAAGCTGCTAAGTGTATTATTTTATGTCAGCATTTCCATGTTTTTATTTAAATTTGTTAGATTTTATTTATTTATTTTCTTTCCTTGTCTTCACCCCATGGCTTATGTAAAATGTTGAATGTGAATATTTCAATAAAATAAAAAAACATCTGTGGTTAAAAAGTAAAAAAAAAAAAACAGCAGGCTATGCGGTAGGAGATGAATATATTATATTATATATATATATATATAGATATATATATATTGTATATATCCCCCCCCCCTTGAAAATACATCACAATTTCCCCCTTGAAAATACATCACAATACATACAGTAATTTAATGTGAAAGTAATGCAACTAGTAGCCAGTAATTTACTGTGAATTTACGGTCAAATAATTTACAGTGTAGCTGATTTTGCAAGAAGTTACAGAAACATTTTTTACAATAAATATTCTGACTTGACCTTGAGATTAGATAGCTTCGATATTTGACCACTATTTATGATAATACTTGGTTACAATGACACTAATTCACTAATTACAATGACACTTATTTCTGCCAGGAATGTAAAATCAATCGGGAGTAAATTATATTTTCAAAAGAATAACGAGACACAAACCTGTACATATTCATTCGCGTTTGCTTCCATTTATTTTTGATCAGTGCTTTGCTACACAACATACAAACTTTTACTCCAAAAGTGCACACATTATGTATTCACACATTTACCTCACATTTCTTTAAATTGAATAGAACCATAATTTCTTAATGACCCACAGAAAGACGATTCTCTGCCGATCCATCAGTCAATATTGCTTGATCATATTTCCCACATTACGGTGATGGTAAACTTCTGCGTTCAGTCTCATAATGTATAATTTATGTATCAGTTTATTATATACAATATCTGCATTAGGTCACAGGAGAGTGAGTTTTGAGCAAAGACAATGTGTATTGATCTCATTCTGTCACTCTGAAATAGACTAATGGCCAGTGTTGGGCAAGTTACTCTGAAAATTTAATCAAATTAATGATTACTTCTTTTAAAAGTAATCACGTTACTGTTCTGATTACTTTATTTCAAAAGTAATTACCGTATTGACCCGAATATAAGACAATGTTTTTTTTCTTGGAAATACATCTGAAAAAACACGGTCGTCTTATATTAAGGGTCTAGACTTTGACATGTCAATAATACACCCACAACAATAGGTGACGCCAAATACGCATAAAACGAGTGTGCCATGAAATACGTAATGTAATGCGTGTTGTAAAGTCAAGTCAAGTCAAGTCAAGTCTGCTTTATTGTCAATTCTTCCACATGTACAGCACATACACACAGAGAATTGAAATTGCGTTACTCTCAGACCCTTGGTGCATATAGATAACATAAATACAGATTAAATACAAAATACAAAATACAACTTTACAAAATACAAAATACAACTATACAAATAAGGTAAAATGTAAAAATATATATATAAAGCACAAGGCATATGGAGGATAGAGTGCAAACCAGTAAAGTAAACAACAGTGCAGATATAGTGATGTAGTGCAAAAAAATGATTTGTAGTGCAAAAGAGCTTATTTCAGACTGATTAAAGTGACAGTGTGTGTGTGTATTTGGGAGGGGGGAGTGGGAGAGTCCATCAGAGGGTAAGAGTTCAGAGGTGCGTGGGGCAAAAGAGGAGAGGGGGGGCAAGGTCGGGAGGGAGTTCAGCTTTCTGACAGCCTGATGGATGAAGCTGTCCTTCCGTCTGCTGGTCCTGGCCTGGAGACTCAGCAGTCTCCTCACTGATGGCAGCAGACTGAAGAAGCTGTGTGTCGGGTGGGTGGGATCACCTGCAATGCAGAGGGCTTTGCGGGTGAGACGGGTGTTGTAGATGTCCTGAAGGGAGGGGAGAGAGGCACCAACGATCTTCTCAGCTGCTCTCACTATGCGTTGAAGTGTCTTGCGGCAGGACGCGTTGCAGGCGCCATACCACACAGTGATGCAGCTGGTCAGGATGCTCTCGATGGTGCCTCTGTAGAAGTTACACATGATGGGGGCCGGGGCTCCTTCTCTCCCTCACTTTAATTTTCTTTTTTTTCTTTCCTGGCTCGGCTCAGTTTTGATGGAGGAGGAGGAAGTAGAGATGCTGCTGTGCTTTCTTGGTCAGTGCTGCGGTGTTGTCAGTCCAGGTTCCTCTGTGATGTGCACACCCAGGAACTTGGTGCTGCTCACCCTCTCCACAGTCACACCATTGACAGTCAGAGGAGCATGCTGAGTGTGCACTCTCCTGAAGTCAACAACAATCTCCTTCGTCTTCTCCACATTCAGAGAGAGATTGTTGTCACTGCACAACCCAGATCAGGCGGGCTGCACCGCTCCTGTAGTTTGTCTCATCTCTGCTGATAATGAGACCCACTACAGTCGTGCCATCCGCAAACTTGATAAGGAGGTTGGAGTTGTGTGACGGTGTGCAGTCGTGGGTCAGCAGAGTGAAGAGGAGGGGGATCAGCACACATCTTGGGGGGCCCCAGTGTCAGTGTGATGGGCTGATGTGTTGCGGCCGACCCGTACTGCCTGAGGTCTTCCAGTCAGGAAGTCCAACAGCCAGTTGCACAGCGAAGTGTTGAGCCCCAGCTGGACCAGTTTGTGAATGAGCTGTTGAGGGATGATTGTGTTGAATGCTGAACTGAAGTCTATGAACAGCATTCTGACGTATGAGTCTTTTTTGTCCAGGTGTGTGAGTGCTGAGTGGAGGGTAGTGGCGATGGCGTCATCGGTCGAGCATTTGGACCGATATGCAAACTGGAAGGGGTCCAAGGAGGGGGGGAGGGCAGACTTGATGTGGTGCATGACTAGCCGTTCAAAGCACTTCATGAGGATGGGGGTAAGTGCAACTCGACGGTAGTCATTGAAGCAGGATGGAAACGACTTCTTCGGGACTGGAATGATGATGGTAGCTTTGAAGCATGTGGGGACAACAGCCTGACTTAGCGAGATGTTGAAAATGTCTGTGAAGACATCGGTGAGTTCCACTGCACAGTCTCTCAGTACACGCCCAGGAATGTTGTCAGGACCCGGAGCTTTACGTGCATTGATCCTGCTGAGGGATCTCCTCACGCTGTCCGGGGACAGCGTCATCACCTGGTCGCCGGGAGGAGGTGGAGTCTTCTGTGCAGTGGTGCTGTTTGTGCCTCAAAGCGAGCGAAGAAGACGTTCAGTTCGTTCAGCAGAGAGATGGTGCTGTCACAGGTGCGTGGTGGGGGCTCGTAGTCCATAATGGTCTGTATCCCCTACCACAGGCTCCGAGTGTCTCTGCTGTCACTGAAACAATGTGCTATCCTCCTGGAGTACTGTCTCTTAGCCTCTCTGACGCCGCGGGATAGGTTGGCCCTAGCTGTCTTCAGGCCCACCTCATCTCCAGCTCTGAAGGCAGCGTTCCGCGTCTTCAGGAGTCCGTAGACCTCCCCTGTTAGCCACGGCTTCTGGTTGGCCCGGACAGTGATGGTCTTTGTGACTGTTACATCATCAATGCACTTGGTGATGTAGGCAGTGACAGTCTCTGAGTACTCCTGGAGGTCTATGGNAGCAGGATGGAGACAGCTTCTTCGGGACTGGAATGATGGTGGTAGTTTTGAAGCATGTGGGGACAACAGCCTGGCTTATCGAGATGTTGAAAATGTCTGTGAAGACATCGGTGAGTTTCACTGCACAGTCTCTCAGTACACGCCCAGGAATGTTGTCAGGACCCGGAGCTTTGCTTGCGTTGATCCTGCTGAGGGATCTCCTCACACTGTCCGGGTCAGCGTCATCACCTGGTCTCCGGGAGGAGGTGGAGTCTTCTGTGCTGTGGTGCTGTTTTGTGCCTCAAAGCAAGTGAAGAAGATGTTCAGCTCGTTCAGCAGAGAGATGGTGCTGTTACAGGTGCGTGGTGGGGGCTTGTAGTTCGTAATGGTCTGTATTCCCTGCCACAGGCTCCGAGTGTCTCTGATGTCGCTGAAACTATGGGCTATCCTCCTGGATTATTGTCTCTTAGCCTCTCTGATGCCACGGGGTAGGTTGGCCCTAGCTGTCTTCAGGCCCACCTCATCTCCAGCTCTGAAGGCAGCGTTCCGCGTCTTCAGGAGTCCGTAGACCTCCCCTGTTAGCCACGGCTTCTGGTTGGCCCGGACAGTGATGGTCTTTGTGACTGTTACATCATCAATGCACTTGGTGATGTAGGCAGTGACAGTCTCTGAGTACTCTTGGAGTTCTGTGGTGTTATTGTATGTGGCAGCTTGCTTAAACATATTCCAGTCAGTGGTTTTAAAACAGTCTTGAAGAGCCTCTGACGTCCCTTCCGGCCACACTTGTATCTGTTTATGAACTGGTTTGGTGACTTTAACGAGCGGTCTGTATGCAGGCATTAGCATGACAGTGATGTGGTCTGAGGCACCGAGGTGGGGGAGGGGGAGGGCCTTGTAAGCTCCTCTCTGTGTGGTGTAAACAAAGTCCAGTGTTGTTTCCCCGTGTTGGAAAGTCTATGTGTTGGTGTATTTTTGGGAACACACTCTTTAGGTCTGCATGATTGAAATCCCCAGCCAAATTGAGAAAAGCATCAGGGTGGGCTGTCTGCTGCTCACTGATGTGCTGGTACAGTTCATTTAGTTTCTCGCTCCTGTTGCTGTTGTTGGAGCTGGGCGGGATGTATACAGCAACGAGCAGTATGGCTGTATATTCCCTCGGTAGATAGAATGGCTGGCACTTAATAATCATAAACTCCACCAGGGGTGAGCAGTGTTTGCAGACCACAACAGCATCGCGGCACCACGCATCATTGATGTAAACACAAAGCCCTCCGCCGCGGGTCTTACCTCCCTCGACGCGAGCTCTGTCCGCTCGATAGCATGTCAGCTGATCGAGATGAATAGCGCAGTCCGGAACGCTGTTGAGCAGCCATGTTTCCGTGAACACAAAGACACAACAGTCTCTTACAGTCCTCCGAGTTGAGCGTAGTAGTCGGATGTAGCCCAGTTTATTGTCCAAAGAGCGTACATTACCCATTACGATGGTGGGGATAACGGGCTTGTGTGGGTTAGCCGCTAGCCTAACCCGGATACCTCCGCACTTACCCCTCTTCTGCTTCCTCTCACTCCGCTTGTGGCGCCTCCGCTGTGGGCAAGATGCAGCAGTGGGGGTCGGTGATGGAGCGGGCCTCCGGAGCAGACCGAGATCCCGCATCTCTTCGGCGTGCGCAGAGTTTAACTCTAACATGTGGTTCTGCTGACATCGACAGAAACTCACGACAATTGCGCGCTTGAAACATAATCGATAATGCGTACAAAAAACCTGCGACTCACAAGACAAAAACACACGAAAACCCCTTCTGTCGGAGAGAGAGAGCCGCAGCGTGTGAATGCCCGCCATCCCCCCCCCCTTTGGATACCGATAGCCGGATAGATCGAAGAAAACAAAAGAAAAAGAAAAGCTTACAGCCGCATGAGTCGTGACTGTCACGTTAGCCTGATGGGACCAAACTCCCTTTGTGATTTTAAAACATAAGACAGTACCCAGATTTGAAGACTACCGTAAGATTTAACTTCTACTGTTAATAAGATTTTGGTAGGCTACTATTAGATGCATAGCCTAAATGTCCTAATTCAGAGGGGCTACCTGTTTTGTTTTTTTATGGAACAAAAAAAAAAAAAAAAAAAAAAAAAAAAAAAAATATATCAAAAGTGTATATTTTTTAAATGTGATTGTTGGTACATTTGACCTGTTTTTACCATACTTTCAAAACAAAAATTAAAATAGGGAAAATATGCAATATGAAAATAATTGAAGATAAAATGTGTTTTACTGAGAAAAAAAAATTTGGTTTTTAAAAAGCCTTTTTCCAAAGGTACATCTGGAAAAAGGGGGGTAGTCTTATAATCAGGGTCGTCTTATATTCGGGCCAATACGGTAGTTACATTACTAGTTACGTTACCATTTTCTCCATGAAATTTATGAAATCCCAGCATACACACTCCCGATAAATATTTGTTATTAAAGCATCAACATTCACTGAACACTGTTATTTTTAACTAAAGCAAGTGGCTGCTGCGTGCATGGTTTTGGCATGGCAGAATGCCAGCAAAGAGCGCTGCATATATAATCTCTAAAAGACATCTCAGTTCATCGCAATCTATATGCATAATGAATCTTTCATAATGTCCACAATTCGTGTGTTATAATGAAGTTCGTGAGCACGCAAAGTCAGCACTGCATTGCTCAACACTGCAAACACGTGTTATATAGCCTAAATAGAAACTCTGCATACGCTTCCATCTGTTAATCGTTTATATTTTATTTAGTCAGGTTCTTTGTGGTGCAATGATGAAAGTTTTGGTTTTAGATATTTTGTTTAGATTTTCTATTTTGCAGGAGTCCCTGATCAGTTTATCTCCCGCAGCCGCACACCACGGAGTCTACCCGCCCGCAGCAGCACTCGCCCATCTCGTCCCGCGCCGCGCTCTGTTGCGTCGGGTCCGGCGAGTAGGGTCTCTAATCCCTGGCCCTTGACGCGACAGTGCTTGTGCTACATCCCTTTACAATCTCTAGATTTAATAAAAACACTGCATTCTGTCCAGCAATGTAACGCGGCAGTAACTACAGAACCTCTGCTTGTAACTATACTCTAACGACTATTTTGAAATTGTAATACGGTAAATTACTCCATTACTAAAACGTAATCAAATTACAGTAACACGTTTCTACGTAATGCATTACTGCCCAACACTGCTAATGGCGCGCGAGGTAGCGCGGTGGGGTTGGTGGGGTTGTATTACCTGGGGGGATATTCAGCAGATAATTAATTCAGGATCCCCACCCCCCACAAGTCGCACCCTGCATGTGACGGTAAGTTAACCTTGCTTTCTGGAATACACCCCTGTGGCCTCTAGCACGAAGCGAAACTCAGAGTTGTAGAGTAAGTTTTGAGTTGACAAAACCCGATAAAGCAAACCTGGTTTAGATCAGTCACTGCTCACAAAAAGCTCGTATAACCTTCCCCCCCCCCCCCCCCCCCCCCCCCCCCCCCTCTCCCAACCAGAGTTGAATCCATATTGTGAGGAGCGCGTGCACCTGAACGTTTGACACGTACAGCAAACAGCCAATTAAGAGATGTCCTTATTAAAAATTTAATAAATTTAAATGCATTTACAAGGCTGGAATAAACACTTTTGCTGCAGCAAAAGTTTGGCAGCAGAAAGAAAATATATATGTCTATGCATTTTAAAAGTTGGATATATTAAAGCTTATCTATTTATCTATCTATCTATCTATCTATCTATCTATCTATCTAGTGCTGCCCTTAGAAATTGAAATGGTATTTTTGTGTATTATTTTACTATTTTATTTGTATATATTGTGAATTATTTCCTTAGGGACTTTTATTTTGAAATCGCGATCTCCCTGCGCGGAAGCGCGAAGTTTTGGGTATGTTCAGAAATGAAAGAGAAAGAATGATGACAAAGCACAGCTCAGAAATGCGATCTTTTAACCGTTTAGCTCTGGAAAACATTTGACTAAGTAGATTACGATCTTAATCAAGTTGTTATGGAGGTTTGAATGTAACAAGTGATTTGACTTTCTTTGATGTTAAAACGAACACAGTTATTGAAGAGAATGGTTGTAAATGAGAGCAAACAGTTGACTGTTATCAAACAGGATAATTGCAATTATGTTTTCTTGTAATGTTTATTTACATATTGCATTTTCTATATTTTCGGTTTTACAGTAAAGGATAATCACCAAGAAAAGTACACCTTGGGACTTTATTCTAAACGTTTGCTATCTGTCTAATGGAGCAAGGTCACGTTCTATGAGGGCAGAATAGTAAAAAGCCATCATCGTAGTGGGCTAAGCTTAACAAGGTCACTGCATGAACAGCTCACGATACTGCGATCATCCAAGAGAGTTCCTCCTCCTGAAGATAAGGTGCATCTCACAATGGAGCAACAAGGAACAAGCGATCAAATGACTGAAGCCAGGGAACAAGTGAAGACAATCACAGAGCCTCTTCAGCAGGTATAAAGGCGATCTCAATCCCCCAGGTCATCATCATCAAAAAGGTCCAGCACAAGCTCAGCAGCTATAAGAGCCAGAGCAAAAGCAGTTGCAGCACATGCTCAAATTGCCTATGCAGAGAAAGAAGCAAGTATGATGAAGCAAAAAGCAGAACTTGAAGCAAGTATGCTGAAGCAAAAAGAAGATTTGGATGAAAGTCTACACTTAAAGGTTGAACGTGCAGCAGCAGTCGCTTCAGCCGAAGCGTATGATGAAGCAGATGAAGAGCTTGAAAGTGGAGAGCTTCATATAAAAGCAGCTTCTGACATATCACCTATGAATGTTGCTCAGCGTACCTGTGAGTATGTTCAACAGCACTCAAGAGAATCATTCTCAGAACTCCCATTTAATGTTGCGCCGTTAGAAACCAAAGTTAAGTCACCATTGCCTTCAGTTGTGGCAGGTGTTGATTATACCCTGCTGGCACCGCCTAATGTAGATAAAATCAGTATTTCACAAGTCAAAAGAATTGTGCTGTAAAGAAAGAAGCAGAAAATCAGAATGATGTGAAATGAACATCATTTCATCATTCTTCACAATATGTACCAGAGACACAAGTTACATCAGATCTAACTAAATATCTGATCAGACGTGAAATGGTTAGTTCTGGTCTTCTGAAATTTGATGACTGCCCAGAGAACTATTGAGCATGGAAAGCTTCCTTCGTTAATTCGACTAGAGAACTGAATCTGACAGCAAGAGAGGAGCTGGATTTGATGGTAAAGTGGCTAGGAAAAGACTCCCCTGAACAAGTAAAAAGAATAAGATCTGTGCATGTTCTCAATGCAACAGCAGCAATCAGAATGGCTTGGCAACGCTTAGAGGAGTGCTATGGAGCACCAGAAGTGATTGAAAATGCACTTCTAAAGAAAATTGAGAACATACCGAAACTGTCAAACAAAGACAACCACAAATTGCGAGAGTTAGAAGATATCCTTCTAGAACTGGGAGTGTGCAAAGGCCGATGGGTACCTTCCAGGTCTTGCGTATCTCGACACGCCACGTGGGGTTAATCCAATAGTGGAGAAATTACCCACAAATCTCCAAGACAAATGGATAGTTCAGGGGTCCAAATATAAGGAAGACTATCAAGTAGCTTTCCCACCCTTAGCCTTTTTCTCACAGTTTGTGAGAAGTCAAGCTAAAATAAGGAATGATCCCAGTTTTTCATTCTCCTCCTCTAGTTATCTGTCGACAACAAGCAGAACCGAACACAAATCCAGTGGAAAAAGCACTGTAACTGTACATCAAACAGAGGTGTCATCTTCGACATTAGACCTCCAGTCTAAAACTAATTGAAAGTCCTGCTCATCAATGTCCTGTTTACCGCAAGCCTCATCCTCTAAAAAAGTGTAAGGCCTTTAGAGAGAAATCAATAAAGGGAGCGCAAATCTTTTCTAAAAGAAAATCAGATCTGCTTCAGATGTTGTGACTCGAACAAACACATTGCAAAAAATTGCATGGTACCAATAAAATGCTCTGAATGTAACAGCGAACAACATATTGCAGCTTTGCACCCATATTCAGCCGTCTTAACGACAGAAAAGCCTGTCAAGGAGAAAGAGCAATGCGGGGAGCAGACTGAGACCTCACCCACCTCAGTTACTTCAAAATGCACAGAGATATGTGGCGAATCTGGTCACGAAGAGAGAGAAAGTAGTTAGGGTGTACGCTGTTTTGGATGAACAATGTAACAGATCTTTAGCCAAGACAGAGTTTTTCAATCTTTTTGAGATTGAAGCCAATTTTGCGCCATACACTATTAAGACCTGTTTTGGGGTGAATCAGACTTCTGGACGGAGAGCCACCAACTTTATGGTAGAATCTCTAGATGGACAAACAAAACTCACTGCCAACATTGATAGAGTGTGATATGCTGCCAGATGATAGAACAGAGATACCCTCTCCAGAGGTGGCTCGCTATTATCCTCATCTAAGGCCAGTTGCAAATCAGATCCCTGCTGTTGATCCTGATGCTCTCGTCCTCTTGCTTTTAGGATGAGACATTCTGAGGGTGCACAAAGTTAGAGAGCAAATAAATGGACCTAATGATGCACCATATGCTCAGCAACTGGATCTTGGATGGGTGATTGTTGGGGAAGTATGCCTGGGAACAGCGCATCGGCCTTCAAGTGTGAACGTCTATCGAACACACATGCTCAGTAATGGTCGTCCATCATATTTCACTGCGTGCCTGAAACAGATTCAAGTAAAGGAATGTGTTTGCGAAATGCCAAAGCAACACACTACCATGCTACCAGATCTTGATGGAAAATCAGGTGTAAGGAAAACTGATAACTTAAGCTGTGCAGTATTCCAAAAAACGGCAGATGACGACAAGCCTGGGCTGTCTATGGAGGATAGAGCTTTCTTAGAAATCATGGACAGTGATGTCTTCCAGGATTCTGCAAACAGTTGGGTCGCACCGTTACCCTTTCGTTCCCTGAGGTCTCGATTGCCAAATAATAGAGATCAGGCTCTGAAACGTCTCACATCACTTCGTAGAACTCTAGATAAAATGATGAAACGCCAGTTCATTGAATATATGCAAAAACTTTTTGACAACGACCATGCAGAGCACGCCCCTTTCATAGATAATGATGGGTGAGGTCTCAGTCTGCTCCCCGCATTGCTCTTTCTCCTTGACAGGCTTTTCTGTAGTTAAGACTGCTGAATCTGGGTGCAAAGCTGCAATATGTTGTTCACCGTTACATTCAGAGCATTTTATTAGTATCGTGCAATTTTTTTGCAATGTGTTTGTTCGAGTCACAACATCTGAAGCACTGATACCTTCCCATGTTTGGTGTGTATCACCCACAAAAACCTGATTAAATCAGGGCTGTGTTCGATTCGAGTGCAGCGTTTGAAGGAATGTTCTTTAACAAGGTATTACTCAGTGGGCCTGATTTAAACAACACACTCCTTGGTGTTCTCAGGTTCCGAAAGGAGAGCATTGCAGTGACTGCGGATGTACAGCAGATGTTTTATTGTTTTGTAGTGCGTGAGGACCACAGAGATTTTTTAAGGTTTTTGTGGTATGAGGACAACGACCTAGACAAAGGGATAACAGAGTACAGGATGAAGGTCCATATATTTGGCAATAGTCCTTCGCCTGCTGTGGCAGTTTACTGCATGCGACGTGCTGCTCTGCAGGGAGAAAACGATCATGGCAATGATGTGAAGCACTTTGTAGTAAGAAATGTTTATGTGGATGATGGACTAACCTCAGTCTCCACTTCTGAGGAAGCCACTGATCTCTTCGGAAACAAACAAAATATGCTAGCAGAGTAAAATCTTAGGTTACACAAAATTACATCGAACAGCAAAACTGTTATGGGAGCATTTCCCAAAGAGGATCATGCCAAAGACTTGAAGGACTTGGACCTAGGAGTTGATAGTTTGCCTCTCTAACACAGTCTTGGTCTTACCTGGAACCTGGAAACTGACAGCTTCAACTTCCATGTGAATCAAGAAGAGAAGCCCTTTACGAGAAGGGGTGTTCTGTCCACCGGTGAATAGTATATATGACCCACTTGGATTTCTAGCTCCGGTTGTGGTGTGAGGGAAAGCACTACTCAGAGAACTTTCTTCTGAACAAAGTGACTGGGATGCACCTCTTTCAACTGAAAGACAAGCAGAGTGGAATGAATGGAGATGTTCCCTAACAACACTGGAACAATTGCAGATTAAAAGGCCGTATGTACCTGTTTCGCTGTCTGCCACACAAAGGAAAGAACTGAGCTTCTTCTCAGATGCCTCCACAGTCGCGATAGGAGCAGTAGCTTACCTTAGGGTAGTGGACAGTAATAACCAATACCAAGTTGGGGTTGTCATGGGGAAAGCAAAATTAGCACCTCGTCCAGCTCACACAATTCCTCGCTTAGAATTATGCGCAAGCTATGCTAGCAGTAGAAATGTACGAAATGATCAGAGATGAGATTGATGAGGAAACAGATTTAGTCAGGTTATTCACAGACAGCAGGATAGTGTTAGGATATATCTATAACGTCAGTAAGAGATTTTATGTATATGTACCAAATAGGGTAGCTCGGATAAGGAAGTCAACACATCCCAACCAGTGGTATTATGTGAATACCAACAACAACCCAGCAGACCTTGCCACCAAAGCTGTATCAGCAGAGCATTTGCAGGACACATGTTGGTTTTCTGGACCACAAATTCTACTCCAGAGAGATGCCCATGAATTGACAGAAACCTTTGAATTGGTGGAACCTGATTCTGAAATTCGACCTGACATATCAGTTCTTGCAACAAAGATTTTTGTAGCTCAATTAAGCACTCACAGATTTGAGAGGTTCTCTAGCTGGAAAAGCCTTTGTAAGTCGATAGCTCAACTAATCCATATTGCAAGATCCTACTGTGGTAAAACAGATGACACGCGTTGCAAAGGTTGGCATCACTGCGACAAATCCTGTAGCGCAAGTGAGTTGACACAAGCCAAGTATACAATCATACGCTGTGTGCAACATGAAACATTTATGGAAGAGTTTGAGTGCCTTGAAAATGGAGTGGTCCTTCCAAATCGAAGCCTCCTCAAAAAACTAAATCCAGTAACTGATACTGGTTTGCTGAGAGTAGGAGGTCGCATATCCTCATCAGACCTGTCTCAAAGAGAAAAGCATCCTCTCATTATCCCACGCAAACACCATATTGCCACCCTCCTGGTAAGACATTATCACAGCCAAGTAGCACACCAGGGACGCCATTTTACTGAGAGCCATCAAAGCTGCTGGATTTTGGATAATAGGGAGCAAACATCTCGTTTCCAATGTCATTCACAACTGTGTTATCTGCCGCAAGCAAAGAGGAAGATTGCAGACTCAAAGGATGGCAAATTTGCCTGCAGATAGACTGTCGACTGAACGACCCTTTACTAACGTGGGCATTGATTTGTTTGGCCCATGGAGTGTGGTCACACATCGTACAAGAGGTGGCAGCGCAAATTCAAAACGCTGGGCAGCAATTTTCGTGTGCTTGTCTGTCAGAGCAGTGCATATTGAGCTAGTTGAGTCCATGTCTACATCAAGTTTTATAAATGCATTGCGACGATTTCTCTCTATCTGTGGCCCAGCAAAAATACTTCGATCTGATAGAGGTACAAACTTTGTAGGTGCCTGCAAAGAGTTGAAAATCAACGTGAATGTCTCTGGGTTAAATGCCTACCTCAAAGACACAGGATGCACGTGGATCTTCAATCCACCCCATGCTTCACACATGGGGGGATCCTGGGAGAGACTCATTGGAGTTGCTAGGCGAATTCTGGATGGTATGCGGATTCAAAAATTCTGGTGACTCTAATGGCTAAAGTTATGGCAATCATAAATGCAAGGCCTTTAGTACCAGTGTCTACAGACCCAGACGCTCCTGAAATACTAACTCCAGCATTGTTGTTGACACAGAAATGGAACACAGTTGCAGTTCCTGAGGGAGATTTTGACACAACTGATCTCCACACAAAACAGTGGAAACAAGTGCAGTATCTTGCCGATACCTTTTGGAAAAGATGACGAAGGGAATATTTGTCAACACTGCAGAATCATAAAAAGTGGCCTGATGCAAAACAAATGTGAAAGTTGGTGATGTTGTGCTTTTGAAAGAAAGTCAAGCACCAAGGAACAGCTGGTCTATTGGACTTGTCGTAAAAACTATTCCAAGTGCAGACAAATTGGTTCGTAAAGTGGAACTGAAAATTGTTGACCAAGGAACCACTAAATTCTTTGAGAGACCAATATCAGAAATAGTCGTTCTCTTTTCTCCTAAGACTTAAATACATTACTGAAAGACTCTAAAAAGCAAGAAAAAAAAAAGTTAATGTCGAAGTAGTGGCATAATTTCATTATACCATGCGGGAAGTGTGCTGCCCTTAGAAATTGAAATGGTATTTTTGTGTATTATTTTACTATTGTATTTGTATATATAGTGAATTATTTTCTCCGGGACTTTTATTTTGAAATCGCGATCTCACTGAGCGGAAGCTTGTGTATGCTCAGAAAGGAAAGAGAAGGAATGATGAAGCAGCACAGCTCAGAAATGCGATCTTTTAACCGTTTAGCTCTGGAAAACATTTGACTGTAGTTTATGATCTTAATCAAGTTATGGAAGTTTGAATGTAACTAGTGATTTGACTGTAAATGAGAGCAAACAGTTGACTTAATTAATCACTCCCTTTTTCTGTGATTAATCGCACACTTCAGGAAATTAAGCATAGACCATTTACCTTGTTTCAAATGTTTGTTTTGTCATCATTTGCCATGTCCAGCAAAGTAAACCAAAATATTGAAGAGTGATTCTCAAAAATATGTATTTTCTGCAAGCTTTTTTCAAGATAAATTTAGATTTCTTTCCAAAAAAGGACACCAAAGAACCAAATGATATAAAGGAGCCCATATAAGCACAACCAGGCAGTGTCCATTTGCATGGGTTCAGGTACTGGAGGGCCGGAGGTGGATGAGGCTAGCTGGTCTTCTGTCATGTACACAGGCTAGGAGACACAGAGGTAGAGGTCAAACAAGGGTTTATTAGCAGGAGACTGTGAAGTGAGCCAGGTAATGTCGAGGTGAGTAAAGCGGGAGGTGATCAGGTACTGATCAGTTGGCTTGCTGTGACTGTATTTAGGAATCTTGCAGGGATCTCGTGGAGCGGTGGAGAAAGGAATTCTGCGGTAAGGAAACACAGGTTAGCTGAGAGAGAGTTCGGCTAGGTTCGAGGTAGTGAATGGTAGACTGGATAACTATGTGAAACGTGAGCACTGATAAAGGGAGGCTTAATGAGCTGCGGCAGGTGCGGGTAATCAGAAGGCAGGTGATTGTGATCTTGTGAACATCGGTGCTGATTGTGGTGACTGTGACTCTGACAGAAGTAGAAAAAAAGTTTTGAAAAAAAAAATCGGATCTATGAGAATCACACACACAATGGCCTATTCTGAATTCAAAACGGCAATTTTTGTCAAAAGCTGACTAGTTTGCATCCTTGTTAACAATCTTCTCAGTTTCTCATTTTAATCTAACAATAATTTACAAACATATCTTGTCTTTTTTTTTTGAGCAATAGAGAAACTTAGAAATGAATCACTTTGCCCTCTTAGGCAACAACATTATGACTTAATGACTTGTAATGAAAAAAAAATACTGTAAGCTATCAATCTCTGTTAGTTCATTTGAACATTGCTGTCCTCATTTTAATGCATTGTTTTTCTTTTCCCATGTCTTTTTTGTTCTGCGCCCCAGAGCGTTTCGCTCCTTTTTTCATTTTGGTCATGTGACTGTGTCTGTGACAGCAATTCGAAGGTTAGGCGGTTGATATGTACTATTTTTTAAATCATTAAAATGTTAAACAACCGTTAAATAATTTTTTCATTACTTTATTTTTAAAGGGGTCATAGGATGCTACATGCACTTTTACAAGTTGTTTGAACTGAAATGCGTGTTGGCAGTGTACCCTATAATGAAAAGTATATAATTATAAACAATCCACCCATGTTTTTTTTATCTGGGTTAAAAGTTTTCCCTTTCTCACAAATCGAGCCGATCCAGATCCTTGTTGTGTGACGTCACTCAGACAGGCCCTCCCACGAGTACGTTGATGGACAGTGCTTTTCAGCACAGACTTACTGACCTTAGACCCGCCCTGAGTGAGCTGTCATCAGTCCGCCATTGTTTCACCACTGGAGCAGATGTAGACAAGAATGAGTCCTAAGCGATTGAGGTGTTCTGTTGTTGGATGTAATGAACATAGCAGTCGTCATTTACTCCCGACATCTGAGCCGCTGAAGACGCAGTGGATTACTTTTGTTTCTGAAGGGAATGTGCCCCCGAGTTACATAAATGTGCCTATGTTCGTGCGCATAATTCATGATCCAGCCTCATCTACAGAAGTAGTGAGTATAATGTTTTGTAATGAATCTTTGCAAATCGCCTTTCCTAATAATGTGCTAATTAGCAAGTTTCACGATGAATGCGGCTAAGTAAACAGTCTCTCTGAGAGCAGTTTGGAAGAGAGGGGCGGGGTCAGCAGAACTCATTAACATTTAAAGGAAAATGCTACAAAATGGCTTGATCTGAAAAGAGCTGTTTTTGACAGGGTAAAAAAGTTTTTTTTTTACACTACCATTGAGAAATTTAACCAAACTATGTTACAGACTTTTCATTAAGACCCTAAAGAATCATATCAACTTGTGGAAAATGGGGATCCGATAACCCCTTTAAACACAAGCTTTTGATTATTTTCTAACATTTTATTAACTCTTTGCCCCCACACCAGCATTTTTATTTTTATTTTTTAAAAGTTGCCAGCCATCGCCAGCATTTTTAATGTTTTTCACAAAAATGTCATGGCCCCCAGAATATTTTGTTTTAATAATTTCTGAACATGCAATACATCAAAATAAAAAAACAAAGCCTCTACTTTTAAACCAAAAAAAAAAATCAGTTTTATTCTAGCTTCAAGCATTCTTTTTTTTAATCAACACTTGAATGTAGTCCTGTCCGGACCACTATCATCAAAATGATAGATACTTAGCATAAAGTTTGATTTGGCGGTATGGTTCTGTTCTGGGCAAAAACCTCCCTGCCCATCCATGCCGCCTGTCATGAATGAGCAGGGAGAGCGGCAATAATAACCCCCCTAGGGTTAACAGAACAAACAAGGCAGATATCATTAATGTACTAAATGATATTTAAGTGTAACACTTTATACAAGATAAAGGAGTCTGATTAGCAAGAAATATCAGAAAGCCAAGTCCTGACTTTGGCGAAAGGAGGAGCTGGGGATGGAAAAGGATAATTTGCTCCTGAGCAAGCTGAAAAATACTGAAGAACTTATATAGGAATGCCGCGATAGGTGTCGTATTCCTATAGGCAGAGACGGACAGTAACTAAAGTACACTTTTTTGAGTATTATTGAGTATTATTTTTTCTGGAACTTTATGACTTAACTCACTAATTTTAAAACAAATTTGTACTTTTCACTCCATCTAATTTCTATCAAGGCCCTCGCAGTACAGTCGTTACATGTATACACTTTGAAAGTCAATGGTGATTGTTCTCAAACGTGACGTTCTTTTTTTCAGACAGCTTTCAGTAATCACTCTTTGAGGGTTACATGAAGTGATTTCCCATCATTTTTTGAACACTGACCAGCTGCAGATGTGATATTTAATTACAACAATTCAATAATAAGAAGTTAATATTGTGGTATATATTAGACACAATATTGTCAGATTTTTGCTAATCTTGATAACAACATTGAGCAATTATAGACCAATATCAAATCTTCCTTTTATAGGCAAGATTATTGAAAAGGTAGTTTTTAATCAGCTGAACAAATACTTAAACTCAAATGGATACCTGGACAATTTTCAATCTGGTTTCCGACCGCATCACAGCACAGAGACAGCGCTCATTAAGATAGTAAATGATATTCGCTTAAATTCTGATTCTGGCAAAATATCAGTGCTGGTACTACTAGATCTCAGTGCTGCGTTTGACACTGTCGATCATAACATACTTCTAGAGAGACTGGAAAACTGGATCTGGCTTTCTGGGATGGTACTCAAATGGATCAGGTCATACTTAGAAAGGAGAGGTTATTATGTGAATATAGGAGAGCATAAGTCTAAGTGGACGTCCATGACATGCGGAGTCCCACAAGGCTCAATTCTTGCACCGCTCTTGTTTAGCCTGTATATGCTCCCACTAAGTCAAATAATGAGAAAGAACCAAATTGCCTATCACAGCTATGCTGATGATACCCAGATTTACCTAGCCTTATCACCAAATGACTACAGCCCCATTGACTCCCTCTGCCAATGCATTGATGAAATTAACAGTTGGATGTGCCAAATTTTCTTCAGTTAAACAAGGAGAAAACTGAAGTCATTGCATTTGAAAACAAAGACGAAGTTCTCAAGGTGAAAGCATACCTTGACTCTAAGGGTCTAACAACTAAAAATCAAGTCAAGAATCTTGGTGTGATTCTGGAGACAGACCTTAGTTTCAGTAGTCATGTCAAAGCAGTAACTAAATCAGCATACTATCATCTCAAAAACATTGCAAGAATTAGATGTTTTGTTTCCAGTCAAGACTTGGAGAAACTTGTTCATGCCTCTATCACCAGTGTGAACTATTGTAATGGTCTCCTCACCGGCCTTCCCAAGAAGACCATTAGACAGCTGCAGCTCATCCAGAACGCTGCTGCCAGGATTCTGACTAGAACCAGAAAATCTGAGCATATCACACCAGTCCTCAGGTCCTTACATTGGCTTCCAGTTATATTTAGGATTGAGTTTAAAGTACTTTTTCACTAGTTTATAAATCACTCAATGGTATAGGACCTAAATACATAGCAGATATGTTCACTGAATATAAACCTAACAGACCACTCAGATCATTAGGATCAAGTCAGTCAGAAATACCAAGGGTTCACACAAAACAAGGGGAATCTGCTTTTAGCTATTTTGCCGCCCGCAGTTGGAATCAGCTTCCAGAAGAGATCAGATGTGCTAAAACATTAGTCACATTTACATCTAGACTCAAAACTCATCTGTTTAGCTGTGCATTTATTGAATGAGCACTGTGCGATGTCCGAACTGATTGCACTGTTTTATGTATAATAATTTTTATTCTTAACCGTTTTAATTCATTTTAAATCAATTTTTAAATCTTCAAAGTTTTTAAATTCCTTGTTTTATTTGTGATAATTTTTTTTTTACTTTCTTTATGTAAAGCACTTGGAATTACCATTGTGTATGAAATGTGCAATATAAATAAACTTGCCTTGCCTTAAATTGTGTACTTGAAAATATTACCTATAAAGCCACAGAAGAACTGTTGTGCATCTCCTAATAAAACACAATAGGTGTTGGACTTGAAGCAGCACTGCAAAGACCATTCTGTGTGTGACATAAAAGTACCACAAGAGCGATTAGACAGCATTTTTTTAATTTTTGTTTTGATGTCAAATAAGTCTTGCTGTTTTGCTTTTTTGTTAAAGCAGTGTTTCTGTTGTAAAATTAATAACGCTCAGTTTTGTTGTTTTAAGCATGTTTGATGTCGTTTCTTCCTTATCCCTCTGTATTTACAGGATTTCACTGTCCACTCCGTTCAAATGTGGATGAATGGCTACACACAGATCTGTGCACGCACTGTCAGAACTGTGTGAGATCACTACCATCCTGCTTTTGTGGGGGTGTTAAATTATTTTTTTTTTTTTCCCCCCATAGGTTTTTAACATTCTAAAAGCTTTTTATTCCAAAGATACTACAACCTAGTCATTGTATTCAGTAGGTGTAATGTATTGTAAGTTGCTTCATAAGTATTGCAAGTATTACATCAATAATAAAACAGTGCATTGACATAGAAAAGGAAATTTTCTTTTGGTACTTAAGTACTTTTAAAATCAAATACTTCTGTACTTTTACTTAAGTAAAATCTGTCTTTACAACTTTTACTTGTAATTGAGTAATATTTGACCAGCAGTATCTGTATTTTCACTCAAGTAATGGAGTTGAGTACTTTGTCCGCCTCTGCCTATAGGAGATCTACACTGAGAATCAGCTGATGCAAGCTTGGGACGGCACGTCGGGCGTGGGCGGCAAACGAATGCGGTTTGGAAATTCTGTCAGGACCCCTATCGTCAAAATTATAGATACTTAGCATAAAGTTTGGTTTGGCGGTATGTTTCTGTTCTGGGCAAAAACCTCCCTGCCATCCATGCAGCCTGTCATGAATGAGTAGGGAGAGCAGCAATAATAACCCCCCAAACACAAACGATAGGCCCGGACCCCCAGACACAACGATAGGCCAGAACCGCCCAAACAACAACCGATGGCATTCTGAAAGAAGCATATCCTTCTGGAATAACAGAGACTGGGGCAGCAGCAACTTACAGGAGAAGGCAGAGAAGGGGTGCTCTTCTTTATAAGCAGCTAAGAAGAGCAGCAAGCCCCTTACCGGAGGAGTGTAGCAGCGAAGGGGTGCTGTTCTTTATAAGCAGCTAAGAAGAGCAGTAAGCCCCTTTAATGCAATACCTGAAATAGATGCAGAAAACCCACTAGAATTGGCAGCCTAGTTTGCAGCAAACATAGCGTACTGCAGCCATAGAAGCGAGCAATGAACGGATCAGAGATCACATTCTACCTTGCCTAATAGCTTCAGCATCCATTTAAAAAGTCTATAACAACAACATATAACTACTCAAATCAACTCATCAGTTTATAGGTTGGCCGTCTCCCATTGACATTTGTGCTCATGTGTTACGTGTCCTCAATCTGACAACCCACGTGAGCATAGACAAATCCTTACCAATACACTAGATACCTTTGCAACAAGTATGTTGCTTGCTTAAATCACAGCATGTTGCAGTAGTCAGAAACTTAAGGAAATAACATTCCCAATACTAGATGAGCCATAAGCAGCAAGCATATTTCAAGAACAATCGGATGGCCTAAACAACAGCTTATTCTTGCTGTTGCAAGTTTAACTAAGTACCAGCACTTGCAGTAACAACCAATAGCTTAAAGCAAGAAGCAAGTCTAGCGACAAACATGATACTGATACTAGATAAGCCCTAACAAGCAAGCAAAATCCCAATACCATAGCATAAAATAGCTTAGACAGGAGCAGCATGCCCTTTAAGAGGAGAAGCAGTGAAGGGGTGCTCTTCTTTAATATGCAGCTGAGAAGAGCAGCATGCCCCTTTAATGCAGTACAGCATATGGTCAATACCCGAAGTTTAGGCAACAGCATGTTGCCATATCCTGATAATCGTTAGCATTAAAAACACCTTTAGTAGCAAAATCTACATACTGCAAGTTAAGTATCAAGCACATTACCGATACACTGTATAGCTTTAAGCAACAGCATATCACAGACTTAAACACAGCTTGATGGAAATAATCATAGGATGTGTTTAATGAAACAGCATCCTCAATACTAGATGAGCCTTAAGCAGCAAGCCTGTTTCATATCAGACAGTCTTAAACAGATTTAAAAACAAGCCTCAGCTGTGGTAAGTTTAACTGGGTAACGTTAATGTTAACAGTGTGTCAAAGGACAACCAATAAGCCTAAAGCAACAGTGTGCCTAGCAAACAAACACGTTACTGAACAACTAACCTCAAACAACGAGCAATATTTGACAATAGCATATTTGCCAACATAGCGTTAAGCAATGAGAATGAAATAAGAAACTTAGCAGGAAATGTTGCTTAATAATATATTTATGGGGGAAGCATCAACCCCAAGCTCAGCAAGTGAGGAACCAGAGGAAAACGACTGTAGTTACGTGTATTTTTTATTATTATAATTTTTTTTTAAAGTGCTGCTTGTACTTGCTTAGAATAGAATAACACGACCCCCTTTGAAATGCATACACAAGAATGCTTATTTCATTTAACCTGTTTCATGTCCGTTACTATCGGTGTGTCCTCAGAGCAATTACATATGCTTTAAACTGCGTTTTGCTCCAGCTGTATGAACACAGATGCATAAATGCTGCTGCTAATATGCTTTTTTCAATTAGCAGACCAGGTAATATACACAGCGATATGGATTAAAACAGCATTCACTTATCTTTGATGTGGATTTCATATGGTCTGAAACACGCTGCAACAGTTTGATTTGTGAGCAGCAATGCTTAATTTGCTCCGGGGCAAGTTTAAAAGCTGCTGAATAATACTGAAAAGAGCTTATATAGGAATGCCGCGATAGGCGTCGTATTCCTATAGGTAGACGTAGATCAGCTGAGAGTCAGCTGATGCAAGCTTGATCACGTGACTCCAGAACGACGCTAACACTTGAATGTTAATATGTTTCATTAAAAAAGCAACATTTTGAGCAAAAAAGCAGAGAAAATCACGTTTGTATCAAATACTACATCTGGATCATATTCAGTAGGATGATCAAAGCAAAGATGCAGTAGATTTCATCCATCAACACCCCCAAAGCTTGCAGTCCTTTGCCACTTCCTGGATCGACGTTTTACTCAGTAACATTAGGCAGTTTTCATTTATTTGCTGTTTATTGTTGATGATCACATTATTTTTCATATACATATGCATACATCGAGATACTAGTTTCTGCCCTTCCATCGCATGTGTTTTTTGATGCACATTCGAGACTCATTAGGAATCCTATAACTCCCCGATGTATAACAGTGAGAACGCGGAGACCCGGAAAATTCCGTGTTTGGCGGGGAAGCGTTTTCTCATAAATAACTGAAAATTCCATGTTTGGCGGGGAAAGAGTTAAAGAAGATTTTCACAAAATGATTTTGGCAAGATGGCCGCATATACTGCTACCCCTTTTTCGCCCTTGCCCTGGAGGCCCTGCCATGGATGGAGCCGAAGTTAAAGATCACAAGCATTTGAAGCTTTAGCGTAGCTATCGTCCTGCAACGATGACATAACACATAAATACTCCCTTAAAGCGGTGTTCTTTGGAAGCTGAACAGGTTAGCTTTTCCTCACAACCAAAAACACACTTCTTTGGGGACATTGTTGATTTCGTGATATAGAAACAAAATGACGAATCCTTCTCGACCAAGTCCTGTGCAGCGCTGCCGACGACTTCCATAACCCAAATGAAGCACACTGATTTACTGTCATACTCGCGCTCTGGTTGTTGTGTACGCCTGCTCTTCCGGGAGAAGTGCCCATACAAGGAATTCTGCCCTTTATGACGTCATACAGGGTCATCCTCGAAAAAAACTTTCAGAAACTTACAAAGTTATACTATACAAACCCTGAAGGAGTGTATTTGGTACAAAAATACTCCATCATATGTCCAAATTGTTTTTTGAAACTTTGTCAATGCTTAGCAGGTGTAACTAAGTCAGAATGCATGAAATCACACTAGAACTCCCCTTTAAGCAATAACATCCACACAGCTGATATGTTTACCTGTTGTAGTTGATCCACATGTATACACAACATAGACACTGAGAGTCAAAATGCGCCATTGGAAAAATGCTAATTAAACTTGACTGTTTTGGCCCTTCAAAACTATTTTGGCTGAAACTGAAGATTGCTGTTTTTTTTCTTCAGTTTTTGGTTTCAGAAATTTCTGTGTATCAGTAATATCATCGTGGCTTACCTGTTATCCAGAAAAAATTGATCTTGAGAAAAGACTGTATGGTTTAATGGTTAGCGAGTTTGACTTGTAACCGCAAGGTTGTTGGTTTGAGCCTCAGTGGGGAGGGAATAACCAGCGCTCTCTTCCACCCTCAATACCACGACTGAGGTGAGACCCTTGAGCAAGGGACTGACCTGGGTGATGCCAAACGACAACTTCGTCTTCCGTGCCGCAGCAATATGGCTGCCTACTGCTCTGTGTGTGTGTTCACTACTGTGTGTGTGTGCACTTGGATGGGTTAAATGCAGAGCACATGTCACTTCACTGTTTCACTGAATAAGTTATTTGGCTTCGGGCACATCCCTTATATATATTTTGAAACTATAATTATTAATCATATTTTGCGTTCCATATGCAGCCACCAGTTCATGATAGTGGAAAGAATAACCAAACATTGATGGGAGTTTTATCGCTTTCCCTTTATCATTTTTTGTGCTTGCTTTCCAACCCTCTTTTGGAATTTTTTTTTTTTGTAATCTCCCAGATGCCAGCATGCTCCACCAGCAGAATGCCTCCTGGCTCTGGTGGTGCACCATAGAGGGTGCATATTCATCCTTAAAAATGGCCCCTGCCATTCCCCACCGCCAGTCCATCAGTTCGATGCCAACATCTCCCATTTAGAAAATCCACAAAGCTACACATGCATGGGAAATGAGGCACATTACAGCTTAATGCAAGAGCCAAGGCAAGAAGGAACAACAGAAACAATTAAGGAAGCCCCCCTAACCCCTCCATCACTACTTAAGTCATAAATCCCTCCTCAGGGTTCGTACACATTTTTAACAATACATTTCCATGACTTTTCCATGACTTTTGAGACAATATTCATGACCTAAATGTTCCATTATTTTACAATAAGAATAAAAATCTGTTCAAATTATCATAGCATATGTTAACTAAAATTAATGACTATTAATGCTACTTGTTTGCTTTCTTGTTTTAGTAATAAGTACAAGCTGCCACTGCGCCAGACCTTACTCCACATTTCACATCACTGAATATTATCATTTATTTAACTGTGTGGCCAGGATGGCCATTTTGGTGTCATTTTGTGTGTATTTTTGCTGCTTAAATGCAACAAGCTGCGCTTTAGAGACCTGCATTTCAGCCCGAGCCCAACGGCCCGAACTTATATGTGGCTTCGGGACAATTTTCACGTCATAGTTAAGATGCGGGCCGGGCATCGAGGTTGTTTTAGGCTTCTCCTTATTTTTTATATTTTAGATATCCATCAATTATTATGGTGATGACAAAGATTTGCCGCGCTGGCAGAAACAACACGAGACCGTGCTACCGCGACTGTCAAGAGTGGCTCGGACGTGTTTAGTGTCCACATCTCGAGTGCTGAAGAGTTCCATGTTAATTCGCACGCAAACTTGCCGCAAAAACGCCAGCAAGTATACTGATGATGCTCCAGGGAATAGAATATTCGGCAGGTTCGGTTCTTTTTGTGAAGCTCTCCTCTCATGACGATATAGCATACACCTAGCCTGTTTTTTTTTTTCTAAAAAGTATGCTGATATTGGTGCTGCCCACAATAATTGACCCTTAACGTCCCGATTATGTATTACTCTTACCTTTATGAGCAAAAATGACTGGTTGTTTCCACTGTTATAAGAAAAAAATGCAAGTGATTGCGCTGGCGTCTCTATGTCCTGCAAAGTGTGCTTTAGCTTCTCTGCACAAACGATTTGTTACACGCCTAATTGCACACATTTATCTAGGTTAACCATTTAAACTAACATTGTTTTTTTTTAAGCATTTTATATAGGCCTATAGATTTTATTTTAGTCAAGTCGTGATGATTTTAGAAGGCTAAATTGATCAAACATAGGCTATGATTAACTCACTGTCTGCCACTGGCCGCTTGAAAAAAAACAAAGAACTTGAATTTAACAAACAAAAACATTTTCCAAACATAAACGTAATAAATAAACGAAAATATATATAACCACTTTTGCCATTAAAAACGAAACTGAACTATTTTAATGGCTACAACAGCAACTGTGTAATTGGGGAAGAGAGAAAGAAAAAAAGACACGGGCTCCAGTTGGACTCGGCCAGTAATTCTGATAATCTTGTCGGATAAGGGCCGGACTAGGGCATATGTTTGAGGCCCGTGCAGGGTTCTGCTGAGCTTATTTGGTAGCAAACTCAATAATCATATACGCCCAGCGGCACTTGTGGATGTGACTGCGCACCGCTCTGGAGCGCGCGAGGACCGATATGGCTTAAATAAATAATGCAATTTTCTGACGATGCAACAATGACCCTATTAGGCAAGTGACTATTCTGTCAACTGTCCTGAAACGCGAGTGAAAGTCTTGTATCGCAGCGCGCAGCGGCTCTTGTAGCGCAGACAAGATGCGCAGATGTGAAGCCGTTTGAGAAAGTCAAAGAGAGAAGACGCGTACAGCTGAATCACTCACGCTGTTTTCAAATGACTGATTTGATCAGTCTGTGTGGACTGGACTCAAGTCTGTAGGTTTGATTATTTACTCATCAAACCTACATGCTTTAGGCTATTGAATAAATGTGTGAATATCCATCATTTTAAAGTCAAAAGGTGCGGGAATGAGTAAAACTATGTGATATAGCCTATGCGCAATCCCGCACCGAAATTGATGACCTGATTAAACACAATTCTATTATGCAGAGTTTTGTGAAATAGATTTCAATTACTTTTCCAAAACTTTCTGGGTTTATACATTTTTCTAAAACTTTTCCAGGCCTTGAAATTGCTGTTTTAAAATTCCATGACTTTTCTTGGTTTTTCATGACCGTACGAACCCTGCCTCATCTAATTAATATGGAATTTCTTCTTACATTCACACAACCAATCAGAGATGCATATTCCATGCATTCAGTTTGGGCCTCAGTCGAGATCCTTTCATCCGCTCTGTTCATTTATTCTGGGAAAGACAGGAATTAGCCACAACACTTTGTGCAGCTAAAATTATTTTGTATTTGCATTGAGATGCACTGTGTCAGTCTTTCTTTCATTCTTTTTCTCTTTTTGTGTGTATGTGTTTTTGTGAGTGTGCTCTCTCAATTGTGTTGTTTGCAAAGAAAAGCATGTTGCCAAGTTTATTTTTAGGATGCTTTTCTAGGACCTGTTATCCCTCTGTTGCTAAAGTGTAGGAGGAAGATAGAGGCAATACATGAAAGAGAGACAGAACAAATCAGAGAGAAAGGCAATTTAAGTTCACATCTAAAATGATGCCCTCTTTCTTCCCCCCAAATTAAAATTAATAATTAAATTAAATTAATTAGTTAAACTTGTATAACTTACTTTCTTCTGTGAAACACAAAATAAGAATGTTAGCCCCGATTTATGATCCGGCTCCTTATCCAATAATGAAAGTGGATGGAACATGAGGGGTTTCAAGCTCAATAATGACAAAAGCCGTATAAAGTCATGATAAAAGTAGTCCAACACCAGACTCAGTACTCCAAAATCCAGACTTGTGTGCTATATTCCAAGTCTTCTGAAGTCAAAACCATTGATTCACAAGTTTAGAAAAAAAGGTCAGTTATTAAAAAAATGTAATTAAGAAATTAAAAAAGGTCAGTTATTCAAGACTTGTAGTAACATGCATCTGTTACTACAAGTCTTGAATAACTCACCTATGTATTCCTTTACTAGCGTTAAAAAGTTTGGGATATCTTTTAATGTTTTTATAAGACGTATCTTATGAAATCGTATTTATTTTATACTTGCCTGCAATTAAAAATAAATAATCTCTGTTTTAAAATAATCTTACTGATCCAAAACGTTTGAACAGTAGTGCATTTGTCTAATGACTGATGTTTTTATGTCATCATTTGATGCTTCAGCACCCCACGCCAGTTTGACCACAGCAGAGTACTACCACCAGATGGCCCTACTTGCAGGTCACCGCAGCCCATACACTGACATCATTCCTTCAGTGGCATCCACAACAGGGCCTGCAAGCAACGCCCTTCATATGGAGTACCTGCAGGCTATGGAAAGTAAGTTCTCCACTTGCTTACATTTTTCTGATGTCTACCATCAACATACCCATCCTCTTATCAGAGGGGCAGATTTACAGTAGGCTGAGACTATTTATACCCAGAACTTTAACCATTGAAGAAAGCAAAAGCTATATGTATGTATGCATGCATGTGTAGGTAGATATATAGATAGACTTCCTTTGACCGAGACGAGATTGACGGAGAGAGAGAGAGAGAGACTGACTATTAACTGGCATTACCAGTTGCAAATCTTCCTTTAAAACCATCTCCAATTAATCTTAAATGGTTAAATTGTTCCATTGTCTTATGTTTTCAGGAAAATGAGGGTAAGTGGGCACAGGATATAGCAAATGAGTATTTTGAAGGGTAAATAGGACATTAAAGGCACATAATTCGAAGAGAGGTCAGGTGGACTGGCCTGTTAGTCTTTGATGAGAATGCATTTAGTCAGCCTGTCACCGGCTTCCCTGTTCCTCACAAACTAATTAAAACTAGTCAAACTTCCATGGCTATCAGAAAATGAATTGCTATTAAGTGGGAATTGGAATTTCCCACTATTCATCACTGGAGAAACCTTCTGTGGGACTGTTTAAGATTAATAGACTGAAATAAAACAATTAGGGCCATTGTTTTCAAATGGAGACATTGACATCCCCCCTACTTCAAATCGCCTGTGATCAGCCCTTAGTAACTCTTCCTATTATAACAATGTGTATTCCATGCCAGCCAAATTAACACTTTAAAGCTCTCTTTTATGATACATAGACTCTAAGAAGGGGAGTGAATGAGTAGAAGCGTGTTATCTAGGAGCCTTTGTTAGTAATGGGGATGGGATAGCACAGTCGTAATTTAGAGCTCAGTATAATTACTTTTAGAGAAAAACTGATGAAGGAATTAACCTATCCTGCGTATGTGTTCAAGCCATGCATTTTTTTATGCATTAGCTGCTAATTAGCCAATGTCAATTAAATTCTGCCTCTATTAAACACCTCAATTTGGACCCTCTGTGGGATGTAGATGGATTTTTAAGGTGGAACTAGTGTTTTTGTTTTTTCCACACTTACATTTACAATTCACATTCACATTTTTGTTAAAAGATGTTTGACCAAGCATGTAATATTTATTCATCCTACAAATCTGCAATTATTCAGTGGTTGGTATGTTTTGGGCACTTTCTTACTGGTTTGGCTTTTCACCCATTATGGTTGAAAACTAGTCCAGTGGTTCTCAACATTAATGGCTCCAAGGCCCCTCATTGTCCAAAAAATATTCAACCAATGAGAACCAGTCAAACTGTTTTACCAAGCTGAGCTGGCTTGTGCCACTAATAAACCAGCACTGAGGTCAGTTAACTGGATTAGTTTTTTTCCCCCCCTAATCGTTATTTACTGGTATACGGGTTTTGGCAATTTCAAAATGGTTTTGCTTGTGTTTACCCATCATACACTGTAAAAAAAAATCCATAAAATTTACGCGTTTTTAAAAAACCCAGCTGTTGGTTGTCCGGGAAGTCTACGTAAATATGGTCTACAATATCCTCTTGTTTAAGGCTATACTTTTTAAAAGTGAACTGTACAAGTACTGGGTAAAAAAAAAACGGTAGCTGTGGTTGCGGAAAATTCTACCGAAAAAACATACGGTTCCTCGAAAATGTTCTTCTGTTTACGGTATATTTAAAAGTGAACTGTAAAATGTACGGTAAAAAACCGGTAGCTGTGGTTGCCAGAAAAAAAGTACATGAGTAAAAGAAATTGTGAATTTAACAAGAACACCCAGAAGTGGTATGAAAAGTAAATACACTTTTTATTTTAATGCCACAAACAAATGCTAAATACATACTTTGGACAACCATATTCTTCTCCTTAAAACTGCAGTAAAACTACATGTTGGCTTCAATTTGCAGAGCAAACATTTTGAATGATTACAATCTTACCAGAAAGCAACACATTCAATAACCTGAACAAGACCACACACACCATTCTATTAACAGAATGGATTAATCATGAACCAAATGCCTGGAGAGCATAAACATACAGCTTTTTACAATCTCAGATGCACAAAACAAAACTTCCTGTAGGAAAACTTAAATGTAGAAATGTTTTACTCTGTTCAAGATGTACTAAACCTGCTTTCTTCATCAGATCATCTTAATCAACCTTAAATCTTCAACCTTAACCTTCCTAAAAAAAATCTTTTTTGTTCTGATGTATATTCTGGATGGCCGGTGGGTAAGTAAATCATCAGTTATGTAAATATAAGTGAACTACTCTTAACACACTCTAGAAATTCCTTTTTCAAACAGAAGGTCAAACAAGGAATTCTAAGAAAAATTTTTGTTTTGTTTTTTTTGTAGAGATTATTTAAATATCTAAATATTAATGAAAAGGTGACATTTTATTTTAGGTACACAATGTTTTGTTGGCTGCTCAAATCATTACTGGTATAGTACCATACGTACAAACCAGTATTTAGGCAAAAAAAAAAAAAGGCTTTCTAAGAGTACAGCACTCACATTTAAAGTCATTTTCGACATTCAAAGTTCAATCATCTTCCAGTGTAAATCCAGATAACTCCAATTTGAAAAGCATTATCAGTGCCAACGTAATCTTCAGACATCAGTCAAAAAAGGTTTTGTCCAACCTTAATCTTCTCTCCATTCGTGATCAGCAAGGTCTGCTATGAGTGTAAGGACTCGGGGGTTCACTGGGAGCAGTTTTTTTGTTTTTCCTCGATTCAACTTTGGTGCCCTTCTCTGGGTTTATGCTGAAGAAGCACCTAAAAAAGAGAACGAAATGACTGAATTTGTTGCTCACAAATATAGACTGATTAAAGGGTTACTTCACCAAAAAACTAATTTTGTCATCATTTACTCCCCCTCAAGTTGTTCCAAACCTGTATACACGTTTTCTTCTGCAGTTAAAACATAGACATTCGAGAATAGAAAGAAGAATCTTAGAATGTGGGTAACCAAACAGTTACTGGAGCCCATTGACTTCCATAGTATGAGCAAAACTAGGTTTAACTACACCTTTATCCACAACAAAAAGTTTTTGTAGAGAGTATTAATGTAAATAAAGTAATTTATTATTCAACTTTTATGGAAATCAGCATTGCAACATCCTTGAAAATATATCATTTGTGATCTGCAGGAGTCAGAAAGGCTTTGCTACGCTTTAGAAACGTCATTATTATTTTCTCACCATGTAGTAAATGTTTCATTTTTGGGTGAACATTTCTGTAACACTTTACAATAAGCTATCATTTTGTTAACATTAGTTAACAACTTCAGTGAAAGGGTTAGTTCACCCAAAAATGACAAAGTGACGTCAGTTTTGCTCTTGCTGCAGCAAAAAAAATAAAACAACGGCATCACAACCACTTCATAAAGTAAGGTCATAATGGTCCTCTTCACCCTTCTTTTTTTACCCCCTGTTAGGGATTTACCCCCCCATCGTGTTGTTTTAACTTTAACGATGTCTTTACAATCTTTCCAGACCTTGAAAGGCTAGTTGCCCATAGGCTATCAATGGAGGCTCACGGGACGAAATCCTCAGATTTCATTAAAAAGATCTTCATTGGTTCTGAAGATGAGTGAAGGTTGGAATGGACCGAGGGTTAGTAATTACAGAAGTAGTAGTGCACTTAAGAATACAAAGGCACTCACCCCAAGCCTCCAAGAGTCATGCATTTTTCTTGTCAGCTCAAGCAACATAACCTGTTTTGAGGAAAACTTCCAGGACTCATTAGGACCCACAGGTTGAAGGTCAAACGCAGTTTCATCAGCTTCAAAGGGCGGGGAGGGGGTCTACAATGGACCACAGTGAGGAAAATGGTCATCAGACTGCAACAAGTGGTCTTTTCTTCAAAATAGAAACATATCTACTTTATCCACAGATGCTCGTCTTTTGCACAGCACGACATCATACATTACATAATCTATGTGGAGGAAAGGTCACATGCGATGTAGGCGGACCCTCTAGTACCCGACCCGTGTTAAAGATTTGCTGAATGGGCAAAGAAATTGTCAAATGCCCTTACAAAAAGGGAATAAACACAAAGGTAAGTTGATGCTGAAGTTGGGGGAGGGGAGAGTTAAAAGGATGAAGTTTTGGGCCCTACTACCCTTTTTGAATCAGAGTAACAGACGATTAGAAATAACACCCGATGAACTTTTCCCAAACGTGATGGTTGACCACTCATCGCAGAGATTAATGCCAAGCCGAGTATTTGTGGTCAAACACAGTATATACATTAAATATAAATTTTTGCAACTGAGCATGATCGTTTCACTAAAAATAGCCCCTCATTTCTCAGGGACGCTTTTGTCTTGAGTCGAGCCCTTTGACGCTTCTGAAACCTACACTTTGGATCTTCACACTGTTGGTCCCCGCCGGACCAGTCCACTTATATGGAGATTAAATTGTCATATTCTTTCCATCAAAACACCTTAATCACTCTGTTGGAGACTGAAGAAGAGACCCCCCCCTTTAAGACATGACCACCGCGCACGACACACATGGGGGTGAGTAACTTTTTTATTCTGGAGGTGGAACTAACGTTTAATGACAGAACTTTTGGCTGTGGCCCCCATCGTGAACGAACACTTTTTCAACATGAACTAAGATTTAACAATAACTTCTACAGAATGTATTAAACTGTTACTTTCCACAGTAGTTAATGCCACCTGTGATCTAACATGAACCAACTTGATTTTTAACAAAAAAAAGATTAAACGGTCTATAAATGTTCTTCACATGTTAGGTTCACTTTTTCAGTGACGACATTACCTAATGTTAAAACCAATGACCAGCTTACTGTAAGTGCTGCACACATTTATGTAAAACAAAGGTGAATGCATACCTTTGAAGGAACTCCAGAGTAGACCCAGCTCCAAAAGGATAACTGGATGTTTTAAAAACAGTAGTGTGTAACTACCAAAAATCATGCAGACAGTGCTGCGGGTATGTAGAAATGTGTGGAGTTTTAATCTTTGGTCGCATGTCTCAGCATGAATAGTTTTGTGGTAGAGGAAGAGAGAGGATACACGGACCCAAAACCAAAAAAAGTAAGGCCTTTAGTCTAAATATTTTAGAGCTTTAATCTACTCTGCTACACCTTTAACAAACAAGCCATTCCGGAAATGTAACACACTGTGAGCCATGAAATCAGAACAGAACCTTCGCTTAATAACCCCTCCCCCCTCCCCGTAATTCAGGGATTAGTTTACCCAAAATGAAAAAAGTAATTATTCGGTACTCAAATACTCAATGTCGTTGTAAACCCGTAAGACCTTCGTTCATCTTCGGAACACAAATTACGATATTTTTGACGGAATCTGAGAGCTCTCTGACCCTCCAATAGACAGCAAGGGTACTACCACGGTCAAGGCAGAGAAACATAGTAAGGACATTGTTAAAATAATCCATGTAACATCAGTGGTTCAACCGTAATTGTTATAAAGCTAGGAGAATACTTTTTGTGAGCAAAGAAAAAACGAGCGAAAGAAAAATGTATTCTCCTAGCGAACACCCTAGCACCCTTATGGAGCCGTAGTATCATACACTGTATGTGTTGTCGGTACTCGCCCGAACTGGCATTATAGGGTGACGGGGAAGAGAAAAGAATTGCTGCAATAAATTCGTTAATTTTGTTTCTTGAGAACAAAAAAGTATTCTCGCACCTTTAGCTAAAATGATGGTGCAACACTGAGTCCAAGACTATTTTGTCGATGTTCTGGTACCCTTTTTGGACATGAAAGTGTGACCCTGCTGTATATGCAGGGTCAGAGAGCTCTCGGAATTCATCAAAAATATCTCCATTTGTGTTCCTAAGATGAACAAAGGTCTTACAGGTTTGGAATGACATGAAGGTGAGTAATTAAAGACAGAATTTTCACTTTTGAGTGAAATATCCCTTTAAGATAGTAACTAAGGTATAGTTCACACAATAATGAAAATTCTGTCATCATTACTCGCCCTCAAGGTATCTCCAACGCTGGATAAATTTCTTTGGTTATGCTGAAACAACGGCAAGATATTTGAAGAATGTTTGTAACAATACCCCCAGTGTTGGGGCAACTATTGATTTTCACTAGATTTTTTTCCCCAAACACCTCAAAAGATCAGATCGAGCAGTAGTAGGAGGCTTGGGTGGTCTGAGAGAAATCCCTGCACTTCAGATTGGCCTCTGTGCATTCAGAGACATCAGTAGAGTTTTTCAGCGCAAGTGCACGAAATGCAATTCCTCCAAAATCTGAATTTAACAGACATTGCCAATGGTATTTCACAGGTAATATTGTGAGCAAAATTGCTGACCCGATCTTCATCTCGACTTAACAGTATTTCTTTTGGTTAAACAAATTGAGAATACTTTTTTAAAGGTCTGACTCCTTGAATACTCTGTTTGCATGGGTCCTTTATGACATACAGAAAACAAGTCTGATTCCTTCACAGTAGCAAAGATTTGAGAAATTGTCTCATTGGGTAATGACAAATTCTGCAAAAGTGAATGTAACTTACTAAAAGTATATGTCTGCTCCAATTCGTGAATATTTTGCATCTCATCTACAATATTTTGTATTGTAGAAGCTGGGAGAAGAAACTGTCCTTGTAATTTCAGATAAAACAGGCTAACATTTCTCAAATACAAATCGTCAAAATGTTGAAACGAGTCCATTTCACTTACTTCTGACTCACCTGTATTTGGATCCAGGTCAGCAGGACATTGCTCAGTTGAAACAGACGGTATCTCTGATGCAGAAGGCCGATGTGAATCACTAATGCTGTTAGCTGAACAGTTCCTGTGCTTTCTAGACATATGAGAGGTAAAAGAGGACTTGATTTGAAAAGCACTTTTGCACCCTCTCACTAGACAGTAAACTGCACGACCTTCCTTTACATGGTTCTTTAAGTGAGCAACAAGACTGGGCACATCCTGGCACTGATAACTACATAGTGAAATACTACATGTCAAGGCCGTATCAACCACTGCATGTGCAGTCGCAGCAGTGGTAGAGCCGTTATGGGGCCGATAAAAATGACTCTTAAATGCTAAGTATTTGGAAAACGACTGCTTGCAATCAACTGCGACACATTTGAAAATGGCGCGAGGTTTGTTGCGATGCAGTCTGCAGTGCACAACATATTCCCTCAGACTTTGCACTGTTAAATTACAAAAGTAGCATGTGTACATTTTAATGCATATTAAAAACTTACTCATAGTGAACTCGACTAATAACCAATCCGAGATATCGTTTAACGTTAAACATGAAGTTCGCCTCGCCATGGTTACAACGACAGACTGCTAATGTTAAACTGCGTCACAAACGTTTCAAAATCAGAGCGAATTCGTTAATTTCCAATGTGTGAGGTTAACGTTATATATTAAAAGGATAACGTAAAACGTTACCATCTAGACAGCCAACAGGTCCACGTCATGTGAGTTACAATGACGTTAAAGATATGAAAATAAAATAAACACTTTACAACACAAAAGCTGTATTCAAATAACTAAAACAATTATTGAACTTTAACTTCACAGAATGAGTTTATTTGTGCTCACCAGACAGACTTCGTGACGGGGAAAAATTATAATTTTAACAGCTTGCCGACGTTGGTCCGTTATTTGCTTCCGTCAGTTCCAGAGAAAAACCGCCACTTGAAAAGGCAAAAGGCGCCGGCGTATGTGATGCAACGTCTTGAGCGCTGATTGGACAAGTCAAAAGGCATTAAGGCAATAACTTTAAATGCTTGTTAAAAATATGGTTTCTTTATATTATGCAGCGTAATGGCACTTATTGGACAACCGAAAAGCCAGAAAGAAAAAAAAATTAAGAACAAACAATTAAAAAACAGCAGTGACCCAAACGTCTCGGATGGACGCATTACTCCAGTTAGTGCAGCCCCACCCCCCCGCCTTTTCTCTTTGAGGGTTTGGTCCTACTGTGTTTCAGGGCATGGTGTTCTGCGTAAGAAATCAATGCAGTTTTTACAAAGACAAAATTTGCTATCTTTCTTCTTTCAAGTATCAAATTTTCAAACAGTATATTTACAATAACAGTATTTAAGTGTTATTTATACGGTAATTTCATGTTTTATAATTTACAGTTTTTTACCATCGCTACTTTACAGTTTTTCACCGTTAAAACTACGGACATTTTTTACAGTGTAGTTACAACTGTCAGCGTTTTAAATGTCCTTAACCAGCCTGTTCCAGTAATATACTGTATTAGTACTGCTAATCTAATATATTAAAATCTGTCAAAACCTTGACCTAGCTAGTGATCATCTTAAAAAAACAGAAAAAAACATTTTTGCATATTAATGACCCATAAATTGTATGTTTTGGCCAATTCGTTTTGCTCCTTCTCTGGATACCTGTGATGTCACTTTTTATTTCTTAGGCTGTTCTATGAACAAACGCTCTCTTTTTTTTGTCAAAAATAACAACACCACTGCCGAACTTGTAAACCGTTTGTCACAACTACGGAAACATTTGAGCGCGTTTATACCAGCTTAAATTACCATGTTTAAACATCTTTTCCTTGAATCGTTTGTTTTACCAGCTGGAAACCTAGTCTTCTTAACGAGACCACGCACTGATTTATTAAAACTCAGTTACAGTACCATCTTGCAGGTAATGCGTGACATCCTCTGCATTTCTGGTCTTTGAATAAAAGGCCTTATAGGCCTCACTGACTTTATTGTAAGGCGGGGTGTATAATGTATCTAGTATTGGTGCGTAAGTATGGATTGTGCTGTGTGTGTAGTTGGTGTGTTGTTTACAACGTGCATTTAAGCCCAGTTCTAATTCAGACATGCCAGCCTGATTTTTTTTGTGCTATCTTAGCTGTTACCAGAAGCGGGGAAATAACACCCCTACACACCCGCCGTTATCTTAACTGCGGATGCAGACCTTTGGATCCCTACTTAGGTGTCATCACTAGAAAAGAGATCGGGAAGGGGCTGAGCACCGACCGGCGCTGAGCGAAGAGCGAGATACATTTGGCTTTTGTGCGTGTCGTTTCTTACACAAATGTTAAAGTCAACAGCACAGCATAAGCCAAAAACTTTACGCGACCACCCCCGTCTGGTACTTCACCCAACACCAATGACATATCCCATCCCCCCGCACGCTTCCTCCTTTATTCTTCATCGCCGCTCCATGTATCCCTTTCTGTCGTGGAACCCACCTTCGCACAATGAACGACACACACAAACGTCATTCTACTCGTCGGTGCAGTATCGTGCACTGGGTGGATTGGCGTCTGCAGCGTTCAATAGTGCAGGGCCCGCTTTTTCCCAACACCACCCCCGCTGCCATTCACAGCCTTCAGCCCTCTAACCCCATAACCATGTATCTACGTAGCGCCGGATGAGATAAGTTGGTGACCGTGCCAATTAGTTTTAGTACAGATAAGCTAGTTGCGCATCCCGGGGTTAGTGGGTCGTGTTGACAGTGGGTCCCAAAGTCTCAGCGAACAGGGTGGCGTGGAATCCGCGAACAGATGGTGAGTAATGAACGGCTGTACTTAAAAAAAGATGATCTGTGTCGTAACGCTCTTTTGTGGGGTAACTGCCAAACCAATAGCAACGCACGGGCGAATGGGCCCTTGACAGCAAAGCTGAGGCTTGGCGACTTTGTGGTACACGATCGAACCATAGTACAAGTAGTCTTTACGAGCCACTTTCCAAACATCACATCCTGATACATTCAATTCCAGGAGTCCTACTCCATCCTATAAACCTACTACAGCACCCCCAGATTCACACCCAATCCCCCGATAGTACACTATCCACAGTACCAAATTCAGTCTCTGTTGTGACATTGCATATTTGATTCCAACCGTTTAAGCCGCCGAAATGTTCGCCTTTCGACTGTTGTTCTGCACTGATCAGGTCGGACCCACCGGTTCTCTACTCGCAGGCTCCAGTCACCCCCCGTTCCCGCCGGTATCGTTTTGACTATGAGCGGAGAGCAATTGTCATATAATGACTTCGCTGCCCGAGCCACCGTGGTCTCTGGGACCCCGTGCGCAGCTCCGGTACCCCCCTGCACCCGAATTTTTATTCAAGCCAAATATTGCTCACTTCTTGGATCGGTGAAGATGGGATCATGCGTTCCGTTAATTTAAGTAACCGACCTATTTGTGTTCTCTCTCAGGGACTTAGTGGTGGGTCTTGCCCGACGAGCCGTGATTGGGCGAGATGGGAGTACCGAGAGGCTGAGGCCCGACACCAGCGGCGGACACCGGGGACATCCGAACTCAGCAGCGGGGCTGTGCCCGCCTGGGCGGCGCTCCCATCTCGGGCAGGCGTACGCTATAGGAGGCAGCTGTGCCATTCCTTTCTCGGTTCTGACTGTCTGCTGTCTGCTCCTGCGGAGCACACGGCTCTCGAACCCTGGCCCGCCCCTGAGGAGGCGAGACGTGGGCATGTGCCCGTGACAGGGTAGGACGAGCTGGGGAGGCGGCAGGGGGGGGGGTGGCGCCGGCCGTGCGGCAGTTGGTCCCGTGGCCATGGCCGCGCGAGCATGTTGTGCTGCGGCATACCGCCCCTTCGAGGAGTGACAAGCGTGCGTCGGCCCCACTGTCTGACTCCCGTGATCGTCAAGGCCTAACCTCATCAGCTTTCCGGCTCTCCGGGGCGCGGCCGGGTCCGCGAGGGAAGATCAGAGGCGTTCTCCCGCAGTCACCCGTGCGCCCCTGGCGGTCTCTGTCGCTCTGCTACCCCTGGCCCCCGCATCCAGCTACTGTCATTTCTCTGGAGTCCGTGTGCGGAGCCGCGCAATCGCCCAGTGGTGCCGCAGACTTTCTGTTGATCTTCTTGCTCCCCTACGCCCCCCCCTCCTGTGCACCCTTACCAGTTCTGTCTATCGCTCTCTCCCCCTAGACCTCTGAGAGCGCCCCGCTGCTTGCGCCAGACTCTATCTATCCTTTTTGTAGCTTCTTAAGCTTAATCTTTGCTGCATTCGTCGTTACGCCTTATGGCGCATCTACCTCCGCCGACTCTATTCACTGCCTCCGGCTAATTCTGTATTCTGTGTTTGAGTCCGGTCATCCTCCCCCAGTTCGCAATCTCCGGTGAAGCGGTGTGGGGTATCCCAGGAGCCAAACTTGCGGCCTTGGGATCGTCCGCGCCCTACCACCACCCCATTTATCACTTTGAAGGATCTTTGGTTCCAGAGGAGTATGAAGACAGGAAACGGTAATGTACTAGCTCCCTATAAGTGAAAGAGCGCTACAGGCGTTGGCATGTTTACGTCCCGCCTGTCTCAATCGGTGGTACACTGAAGGTCTGTGGTGATATCCCTGTGGTGTGCTCTCCTGAAAGCAACAGAGCTCTCGCCGGTACTCAGTCTGACTGTCTTGTCTGTCCTAACACCACTCGAGGACACGCATCCGCGGTTCCTGGGTGTGGTGCCTTCGGAGAGATGCTGTCCACGCCTAATATGGACTTCCTGAGGTGATTCCGGTGCGTTAGTGCAAGGCCCCGTCCCACGGGAACAGTGTGGCCCGCCCCCGGTGGCCGGCAGGGGGCTGATGAGCGCGCCAGGTGACCTGCGGTCGCCATTGTTCTCGCCCGTCATCAGGCCGTCGACGTGGACTAGTTAGGGAGTTGCTGCCGCGCTAACCCCGGCCGGTCTGGCAGCGCTAGCCCACACGCGTGGCTCTTGAGCGGAGTGAACTCCCGTATCTGTCCCGTGCTTACGTTGCTGGCCGTGTCTCCCGCACTGGCTCCCCGGCGTTCCTTTCACGCTCTCGGCTATCAGTCTCCTTCTGTGCCTCGCACTTCTCTTAACCTGGTCCCCCCCCTTGATGCCTTTTCATCGGTTCCCACTATCTGCATGATCCCTCCCCCCAGTGGTCCCGCCCTCCGCCACCGTGCAGCCGCTAGTCTTTACCCCACACTCCCTTCTCACACCCTTTGACCTTGATCCCCGAATCCTGCCCAACCCACCCCCATACGCTCTCCAGACTTCGTCCAGTCCGCCACCTCGAGCATTACTACCCTGCGACGTCTTTCTGCGTCTTACCGTGACGTGGCACGGGTCAGCCGGTTCACGACAACTGACTATTGCTTTAAAACCGCTCCCTCGCCCCCCGGTGTTCGTCCTCCTCTTCGCGCTTTTTTTCTCCGAACCCTAAATGTATAGGCGCGGATCTGCTTCTCCACCCGTTCTCAAAATCTTATTGCCCCACCACTTTCGACCGCCTGGATTCAGAAACAAAATCGACGAATCCAATACCCATCTCCTCCTGAGTTCTCTTTACACACAGAACCACTTCATAACCTGTAACTTAACTACCCTTCCCAACTATTTTATACATGCTTCTTGGTTATTTCTAACCTTCTTGCGTTTGTCCCGCCCGTTCCACTGCCCGTTACTCAGCTGATCCGCCTGCCTGGGTTATTCGTCGTCACGTAGTCCTGTTGACCGCGTGCCATGTACCCTGCTCTTTGCCCCCCAGTACGCTCTGTACATACGTTTAGTTCACATCCGCAGCCTAGTCCCGCCTGGTCGCGCTCCCTTTCTTGTAAGGGCCAGGCCGGTAGTGGAGGTGTCCCAGTATACCAGGTCTGGCCACCGCTCCTAGTCTGGTCTTTCATCCGGTCGCAGGTGTTCGATTATGAGTCGCGCCAATTGCGAACAGTTGCAAAAGATCGCCCTCACATCCTTTACTCCCATTTGCCCTTTTCAAGCCATATCTTAAATCGGTTCAGTCTGGTTCTGGCCCACTTTTCTTTTCCGCCCCCCCTCATTCTCCTATAACCCCTCTCTTACAATCACGTCCTGACTTATCTGCTGTCCCCCACCAGGTTTGCAACTTACTTGCGGCTGAGAGCCCCTCACCGCCCGTTCCGTCCCCTCAATCTCTTTCCCCCACTCATGCCTCTATCGCCCGTTTTTCGAACATACCAACTCCCTATAGTTCTAATTGCTCCCCTTCACCTCGCCCCGTCCTTATCACCTTCCCTTATTGGCTACCCGTCTCGCCTTCTCTACTTTTCCTCTTATAAATTGGAAGCTCTCTTACTCAAACTGATTCACTCCCTCCTTCCTCTTATTGACTTCTATCGAGTCAGGTTTGATTTCGTTCGCCGCCTGCTCTTCGTTCCTCGGACTATTTGTTACTGGCCTCCGCTGCTTGGTCTCACTTTACGCCTCCCTACCACTTCCCTTATTTCCTCATTGCTCTGATCCTCTCTTACACGTCCTCTTGCCCGTATCTCTCTTGCGCCCGTACGGTCGTCTTAGCTTGTCTCTTGAGTCCAAGTGTGTACCGACAATCTAGTCGTCCCACACCTTCACCCTTGTTGCAAGCCATTTATGTTCTCTGTGGGTTGTTGGGTCCCACTCGTATACTTCCTCCTTACACAGAGGATTCCTCCTTGAGTCTTCGACCACCAGTATGAAATCCCATAACACATTTTCTCTCCCCCCCCGTGGGGGAGCGCACCACGGGTAGATGGTCAGGCGAGAACTCGGATCATATGTATAAACAGATGAAGAGAAATCGGATGGCATACACGATATGAACTTTACCCGGTTAGACACCAGCATATCGCTAGCGGTACCCCATTCAAGATGTAAGATTTTTATGGATGGTGGTCACCGCTGTTATACCCTGTTTACTCCTCAGGTGACTACCCCCAATACATAGGGATATTGTCAAGCTGGGGCTAGGTGTATGGTGGCGTTCGTTTGTGTTGTTGCCGTGGTTAAAAGAATTAATGAGATTTCCTATATATCTCTGATTGCAAACTATATAGTACATACCGACGACAACACGACACAGATTTCCGTCGAGAACTGCCAGCTAAAGTCAAAAGACGTTAGAGGTTTACTCCCTATTTATGGGTGGCCCACCACAGAACGGAGACAACACGGCCCCCTGCCTAACACGGAATTCGGGAATCCTATGCCGAATGAGATATGAGGACCGGACACCTCAGCAGCGAGCATCACCTGCGCCATTTATTACGGATAAAAAATTTTCCAATTAATTTCACTAAAGTAGTGTCGACCCATTGTGACAGCGCCTTAAACCAAGGTGGTTAATTACGGACAAACCTTTGAGGCGAGTTGAATAAGGGGGGGAAAATTGGCAGAAGATGACAAGGCAACCAAAAAGACTCATATCCCACCTAACACCCACAGAAAATCACCCGGCCACTACGGGGTCATGCTTCTGTATGAATTATATTTTTGCCTATTTATAATAATAGTGGGGGAGATATGATAGAAACAAAATGGTTTAACATAAGCTGGATTTGAACTTGTATTTTCCATGTGAGTACCACAGCTCAGTTTTACTGAGCTTTTGTGTTAACCACTAAGCCATGGTTCCAACCTTCATGAGTTAGAATACACATACAAAGATGGAGAACTAAAAAGATATTAAGTGAGATTTTCATTCTTAAGTTTAAACAACACAATGCATTTTTAAATCATTTAACATGATTGCTTTTGGGTGTTCTTGTATTAAACAGCAACAGAAGTCGTTTAGTTCACACAATGATTTTCCTCCTCAAGGCTTAAATTTATTCAGCGCTTATCATCACAAGTGCTGGTGCTATTTATTATTGTGTGTGGTTCATGAAAGTACACACCACCAACACCACAGCATATAAACAGCTGAGAACATGTGGCTAGCTCTCCCTCACAGACAGGCCTCATGGGAGTTTTTCCCTTGTGTGCGCATAGTTTTTCTGTCGTGTCTCGATGTGGAGAGCCCATGTGCTTGCCCAGAAGGCACCTTTGAGAAATAACACCCTGCTTGTTAGCAACAAAAATCTTGCCACCTCCACCATTAATCAGACACAGATACATTCCCAAAACTTATTTTTAAAGGACGAGCATAAAAGTGTTTTTCTTCTACAATTGTTTCACCTGATCATGCCCTGTCCATTTATACTCACAGAGTTCGCTGGAATAAAAACTGTATAATGTTGTTTTTATCTGTCTTTGTATCGATTCCTGTTTTTGTGCTTAGTGTAATGGTGAATGAGTTTTCCCGAGATTTTCTCAATGCCAGTCTTCCTTTCAAGCCATTACAGCCCCACTACTCTTTCCTAGATCAGTATCATCCATTTCCCCCTGCCTGACCCCAGAGACAGCACCAACTTCTTTAATAGAAGGGCATCATGGAACATTTGTCTCACCATGTGGTAGAAAAAGAACAATTGATGAAAAGGAGAGAAGGTGTGAGCATTGCTCAAAGTAACAGACAGAAAAATATCAGATCATTGTGTTTTATTGGATCACTACTCTCTATAAGATTTAAAGTTTTATTTACTAAATGTGGTGTACAATATATTTGTAAGATTGTCTTTAAAGTGCATTTTAAGTGTATTAGCTGGCATGCTTAAGAGGGATAGTTCATCCAAAAATGAAACATTTGTCATCATTTACTAACTCTCATTGGATAAAAACCTGTTATGATGTGCAAGGTTTGTAATTTTTGGCAATTATTGCAGACTTTAGAAGAAAATGGTACATTAGTCATATGGACTACATTTAAGGTAATTTTTTGTCTTTCTTGTGTACTTTTCTTGTATGGAAACAAACAGACTGGTCATTTTGCTAAATAATTTATTTTGCATTTCCTGGAGATAAAAAAGTTTCAGTCAAGGATGGAACATTTTACCTAAATGTAAGATTAATTTGCTATGCTATAATCAACTATACTCAATTATACTCAACTATACTCAATACTCAATGCAAACAATTACTTTTTTGGCTTTGTTTTGGGTAATATCTATCAAATTTAGTACACATAAATGCTAATTAAAGAGTCACAAAGCAAAAAAAACAAAAACTCATCAAGGTTAAATGTTTTGTTAGAGGAGTCTGGCAGAATAACCCTTCCTTCAGAGCCAAGGAATCCTACTCTCTCATCCAAGGAATGTTACTTCTTTCTCTCCCACTGTAACACCCCTGTGGACTGTTTGTTGTGGTTTCTTCCCCTTGTGTTGGTTTAGCCCATCTAATCATTAGTTAATTACCCTCATTGTGTTCACCTGTCTGCCCCTCGTTATCTGCCCTATAAGTTCCTGTCTCTTGTATTCTAGTGTTGTCGGTTATTGTGAATGTTACCCCGAGTGTGTGCGTCTCTGCCTTGTTGTTGCGACATTAAAAATCCTTATTTTGTATCCTCGTCATCCTGCCTGCCTCCACAAACCTGGACCGTGACAGAATAACAACCCAAAAAGTGAAGTATAGCAGCGTCTTTCCCCTCATTTGTTCTCCCGGTTTTTGTCAGTTTTTACTTTTATAATGGATTACCCCGCCTTCCAACTCCTCCTGCTGGAGCAGGGGGAACGCTCTCTTGAGGACCACACCCATGATTTTCTGTCCCTGGCTCACCTCACGCACTACCCGGACAACTGCCTCTGCACGTTCTACCAGGTTGGACTTAACACCACCACACGAGCACAGTTGCCCGGGGAAGGTCTTCGAGAGAGCTTCACCACCTTCGTCGAGTGGATGCTGGTGTCCTGCAAGTCCCAGCTAAACGTGGGCATCGCTGACGACGACACCAGCCCCACTAAGGACCCTGAGCCCAGCCCACCATCTCACCATGGTACGGAGCATAAGCCTGAGCCCACCGATGACGGAGAGCCATTCCCACTTGCGATCCACGACGCCGGCGCGGCGGCCCCAAGCGACTGAGAAGAGGATCGCCTCGGAGATTGAGCCCAACACGTCAGACCAGGTGCGAGAGCCGGCGACAGTGCCCACCAAGAGGGAGCACGCCGTGGACGGTGGGAGTGCGGAGGGGAGCTCCGACTTCTGCATCACGGATTTGGGTGAGTGGAATATGGAGGGCGGTCAGTGCCAAAAAAGAGGAGGAGAGATCTCCTGATCCCCAGTCCAGCCCAGTAAGGGCTCCTGATCCCCAGTCCAGCCCAGGAAGGGCTCCTGATCCCCAGTCCAGCCCAGGAAGGGCTCCTGATCCCCAGTCAAGCCCAGGAAGGCGCTGATCCCCAGTCCAGCCGAGGATGGGCTCCTGATCCCCAGTTCCGCCCAGGAAGGGCTCCAGCCCAAGAGCTCTCTCCAGTGCCCGCTCCTCAAAAATGCCCGCCCTCCCACCTGCTCCGGCCTCCTCCAGCGTCACCATGGTCGGAGTCTCCCTCGGCTCCAGCCTCTGAGGCCCGGACTCTGCCTCGGTCCGTAGACCCATTGGCTCCACCTCGGTTCCTAGCTCCCTCGCCTCCACCATCACCCATTGATCCATCAGCTCCACCGTGCTCCCTTGTCCCTCCGGCTCCGCCTTGGTCGGGTGTTGACCCGCCATCGCCTCTGGACTCCTCTGCTCTGGCTGCGCCTTGTCGCTCTGTCCTACCGGCTCCGTTGGGCCCCTTCCTCCCGTCAGCTCCACCTTGGTCCTCAGTCACTTCGGCTCCGCCGCGGATCTCTGGATCTCCGCCTCGGTCGCCAGAGCCCTCGGCTCCACCATGGCCCCCCAGATCCTCGGCATCCCCTTGGCTCATTGGCTCTCCATCTCCGCCTCGGGCTCCACCACCACCTGCTCCACTGCCGTTGGTCGGCCCCCTGGATTTGCCGGGCTGCGACATTTCTTCGATACAGGACAACATAAGCCCCTCTGCCACCTTTCTCCAACTCCCGTGGGCAACCCCCATTTTGACTATAGCTTGTTGGCCAGGCGCCCCACCTCTGGCTCCGGTTCCCTCCTGTCGCATCCTCCATGGCTCCATGCCTACCCATTATTCGCAACCTCCTGGACTGTTTGAGCCTGCCTTTCCCCCTCACCTCCCCGGATCAGTCTGACCCTTAAACTGTAAACCTCCACCTGTCTGCTCTGCCTGCCCGCCCTTTGCCTTCCCCTGTCACCATCTCACATCCACTGCCTTGTCCCCCTCCGCCCCCTCCCTCTGTTTCTACGGTGCGAGAACGCACCTTCTGGGAGGGGGGGGGAGTAATGTAACACCACTGTGGACTGGTGTGCAGAGTGGTTTTCTAATCTTCGGTTGTTGCCTTTATGCCCATACATCTAATAACTATGTTACCCTACCAATATAAAGTTTAACCCCTCCTCACATTGCTGTATCCTACCTGTCGGCCCCTTATGTTATCTCGCCATTGATAAGTCCCTCCTGCTCCCTTGCATTATTCGAGTTTGTCGGTTGTGAATGTTACCCCGAGTGTGTGTGTCTCTGCCTTGTTGTCTCTACATTAAAGATCCTTGTCGTCCTCGTCATCCTGTCTGCCTCCACACACCTGGACCGTGACACCCACTGAGCGCTTTTTCTTTACTGGCTCTTGCCACAAGGGACTTCCTGTGGCAGTGAATTAGTGGATAGAGTCAGAGGAGGGGTTATTGCTGTTTGGGGAGAAATTGTGAATAATGTCTGTGGCATTTGAGTAATGTCAGCGGCTTTTTTTTGTTTTATTTATTATTTTAATTTCTCTGAAGTGGATTTGTGATATGCATGTTATTACACTACCAAAAGAAGGATATTTTTTTTTGGGGAATGGTACAATGTTAATATCATGCTTTTTCTACATGCACCATTACAGTACCGTGTTATACTCTAAAGTACTGTGGTAATATCACTATTAAATAATACTTACGATTTTAAATATCACATTTTCCCATAGGAAAGAAAAATCAAAAGTGAGATCCCTTTAACATCTCAAATATTTATCATAGACAGAAATGAGGTTACTTTAAGATCAAATTGAGATTTTTGCTTGAGTCTCCTGCTTCTCAAACTTGTCTCCTGAGACAAAAACTCACAATGGTCTACTTTAAAGCTTTAAAAGAGATCTCAACAAAATAACACACTGTGCTCAGATATTTCTCCTAGTCTAAAGACTCTGGTGGTCTCACATTTGTCTCCTCCAAAGTTTCAAACAAGATCTCAACAACATAACAGACTGTGCTCAGATTTTTCTCTTTAGCTACAGACATTGGATCTCTCACATTTGTCTCCTTTAAAGCTTTAGAAGTGATCTCAACAAAATCACACACTGTCCTCATATATTTCTCCTTAGCTAGAGACTCTGGATCTCTCACATTTGTCTTCTTTAAAGCTTTAGAAGAGATCTCAATAAAATCAACAAAACAAATCTAAAAAAAAAGATTATTTAACTAAAGAGAAAAACCTAAGCACAATGTGTGATGTTGAAATCTCTAATCTAAACTTTTGAGGAGACAAATATGAGACATCCAGAGTCTCTAGCTAAGGAGAAAAATTTGAGCACAGTGTTTTATGTTGTTGAGATCTCTTCTAAAGCCTTAAAGGAGACAAATGTGAGACCACCAGAGTCTTTAGCTAAGGAGAAATATCTGAGCACAGTGTGTGATGTTGTTGAGATCTTGTTTGAAGCATTGGAGTAGACAAGTATGAGACAAACATGAGTCTTTAGATTAGGAGGAAAATATGAGCACTGTGTGTGATGTTGTTGAGATCTCTTCTAAACTTTAGAGGAGAAAAATGTGAGAGATCCATCGTCTCTAGTTAAGGAGAAAAATCAGAGCACAGTGTGTGATGTTGAGATCTCTTCTAAAACTTTAAAAGAGACAAATGTGACAGTGTTAGAGTTTTTGTCTCAGGAGACAAGTTTGAGAAGCAGGAGACTTAGGCAAAAGTTTCCATTCAATCTTAAAAGTAACTACTAGGGTACGAAGTACCTTGGTTCCCTGAGATATGGGAACGAGTACTGCGTCTTTCTAGACGCATATGGTAAAAAAAAAATTTTTCTCCTGAACTGAAGCCTATTTAACTCACGCAGTGAAACTGCACGGCCATTGGTTCGTGTAGAGCTTAAAAAACGAACCAACGGCTCGGCAGCAGAGCTGCACGAGCCTATGGCGACGAAGCTCGCCAAAGCCAGAATGGGCAGGGGCATCTGGCTATACAAGCGAGCGCTCGCCACAGGATTCTCAGGTTTACTTCGACTGAAGCGACGACTGAGTCGTGCAGCTACATAGCACAGCAAGCAACGCAGTACTCGTTCCCGTATCAGGGAACCGAGGTTACGTTAGTAACCGAGTACGTTCCCTATCAATTCTTCACTCATACTGCATCTGCTAAGACGCTATGGGAACCAGTACAATCACGCCGTGCTATGGAGAGGAACGACTTAAGGTATAATTTCCATAAGCAACCAATGCTTATAGAGAAGTCGACAATAACCCAAGGCTAAAACGGGCTGAGCTTTTCTAGGTCACACCCGGCCTGGTTAATCGCTTTCCTTCAAATCTTCCTACATCAATATTTCACTTCTTCTCATAACATTCAAATTCCTGATCTGCCATTAATTGTATTTTCCCTTGTGGCTTTTGTATTTTTTCTTTCCGTACTATTGGCCATTTACGGGTTCGTATGCACTGTAATTCAGTTGCTTCTCTGTATTTTGTTGTAGATTGGAGAAACTGGCACTAATATGGGCAATATGCCATTTTTTGGGTACAGTTTCTAAAGACATTTATCTCTCTGCCTCTTTCTATAAAGCATTTACCTCCCAATCTCACTAGATCTAACCCCATTGCATTAGACAGTCCTGGACATTTCTCAAACCATTCATCATGAAATATTCTACAACTAGAACGGTGTATAGGTATTGGTACAATATATAAAATTGGTCTTGCTTCAAAGCAAACTATGCACTTTTTTCATTTCTCTTTTTCTGCTGTGTAATTTACCCATTGATACCAATTATTGTCTTCTGCCTTTTCCCATAATATATCTGAATTGCCCATTCTCTTATAAGTAATATTAATGGTTGTAATTACATGGTCATTTTGTTTACAAACCCGCTTCCAAAAAAGTTGGGACACTGTACAAAATGTGAATAAAAACAGAATGCAATGATGTGAAGTTTCAAATTTCAATATTTTATTCAGAATACAACATATCACATGTTTAAACTGAGAAAATTTATAATTTTAAGGGAAAAAAATAAGTTGATTTTAAATTTCATGGCATCAACACCTCTCAAAAAAGTTGGGACAAGGCCATATTTACCACTGTGTGGCATCCCCTCTACTTTTTATAACAGTCTGCAAACATCTTGTTTTCGGGACTTTGAGGACTCCCCCGATTATATTATGTTGCTCAGTTTAGAAATAGGAAAGTCGTCCAATCTTGTATAAACGCCGCGTATAGTTGCAAACGAGTCTTCCTGGTCTTCTCGTTTGTAGCATACTTACTATGGACTCGAGCCGCCAAATCGTTTTCTCCTTACTGTCGCGTTGAAACCGACTCCTGGACTGCAGGCTGGCAATGCACAGTACCCAGGTCATTCTTCTACGGAGCCATGCTGTTGTAATTGACCCGCCCAGCTATGCCTGGTCCCCCCGGCATTAGCCCTATTGTGGGATTACAATTGCAAGGTATTCCCTGGAAAGAGACGATGTATGGATGGGAGAATATGTTGTATTCTATTAAATTCGGATCATCACAACTCCCCCTTCCACAGATTGCCAAGGACCCACACCTGCCCCAACGCACTGCCGCGTAAGCTGCCCATGCCATACGCACTCATGCAACCCCATACTATCAGAGATGTAGGCTTCTGAACTGAGCGCTGATAACGACTTGGGTTGTCCTTATCCTCTTTAGTCCGGATGACATGGCGTCCCAGTTTTCCCAAAAAGAACTTCAAATTTTGATTCGTCTGACAACAGAACAGTTTTCCACTTTGCCACAATCCATTATAAATGAGCCTTGGCCCAGAGAAAACACCTGCGCTTCAGGATCATGTTTAGATATGGCTTCTTTTTGACCTATAGAGTTTTAGCCGGCAACGGCGAATGGCATGGTGGATTGTGTTCACCGACAATGTTTTCGAACCTTATTCCCCGGCACCCACTCCGTGGCTGACCGTCCCATTCAGCTACGATACTCTACTGCACATGTGCATTCTGCAGTGCCGTCTAAGGGCCAGAAGATTACGGGCATCCAGTATGGTTTTCCGGCATTGACCCTTATGCACAGAGATTGTTCTAGATTCTCTGAATCTTTGGATGATATTATGCACTGTGATGATGATAACTTCAAACTCTTTGCAATTTTCTCTGAGAAACTCCTTTCTGACATTTCTCCACTATTTTTCGCCGCAGCATTAGGGGAATTGGTGATCCTCTGCCCATCTTGAATTCTGAGAGACACTGCCACTCTGAGAGGATCTTTTTATACCCAATCATGTTGCCAATTGAACTAATAAGTTGCAAATTGGTCCTCCAGCTGTTCCTTATATGAACATTTAACTTTTCCGGCCTCTTATTTGTACCTGTCCCAACTTTTTTGGAATGTGTAGCTCTCATGAAATCCAAAATGAGCCAATATTTGGCATGACATTCAAAATGTCTCACTTTCAACATTTGATAGCTTATCTATATTCTATTGTGAATAAAAAAAAGTTTATGAGATTTGTAAATTATTCCATTCTTTTTTTACTCAAAAAAAAAAGTTGTACAGTGTCCCAACTTTTTTGGAAATTGGGTTTGTA